>JAPYYV010007802.1:0-17363 GCA_030522625.1 Copidosoma aretas | reverse complement strand
TGTAATAACACTACGTGATGCTAATCATCACGGGCGCCTACCGACTAAAACCATCCTCCTCAAGAGAGAGCCAGTCCGATGGACTATTACTCTGATATAGGTGTTGAAACAGGAAAGAAGAGATAGAAACAGAGAAACAGTGGAAAGATAAGAAATAACGGCGAAGTTCGATGACCGATCATGAGACCAAGGGAGGAACTTGGTTGATACTATACGCATCAAGGCGAAACTCGGAATATTGAGGTGTTAAAGTAGCCTTAAGGGACGACGGGAGAGAGAGAGAAACACATCCTGGCCAGGCATCAGACTTATAAGCGAAGAGAATTCACTCATAGATCTTCAGCCTAGCCGCGCCGATAGTTGCAAGGCTGATAGCGACTTCTCTGGATGAACTGGCCCAGGTGTTGGACCCCCCAGAAGGGACTCGTCGGTGATCCATCGGCCCGGCCGAGCTGCAGACTCCCACGACGGAGATTGGCAAGACTGCACGCTGACAGCGGGAACCCACCGCCCAAGCGTCAGGGCGCACCGATGACCTTCCCAAGCAGGGATTGCTCCCCAGGTCCAGGCATCATCAGGAGAAATCGCAGTCGGTCCGCTAAAATGGGAGAGAATGTGTTTTCGGCGCCACGGGTACTTTTCCCACCAAAAAAGTCCGAGAATCGAAATTCCCTAAAAAATTTTCGACGAGAATCGAACCCGTTTTTGCCTTGAGTCTGTCAGGCTAGGAAGTTTGCACGCTAGCCACTAAGCCATCGAGGACTCTGTCGTAGTATTAGCTAGGTCATGGCAGAAACTTATATTTTTTTCATTGATACGCAAGGCGCACACTTTTGAATGTTTCAGAATCATACTGCAAGTATTTATAAAAGAATTTTATTTTATTGAGTCCTTGTAATCGTGTACTTATATACATTATTTAAGGTAAATTTTTTATTATTGAACACTTTCTTCATTTATTTTATCTAAAACCAATTTAGCAATTAGACGTAATGTACGTGACAGTAGTTAATGTTTGTTTACCATAGAGCTATATTAGGATATTTGGTAATTAAGTGCAGTTTTAAAAATATTTAACATTCAATAAATAAATTACTTATCTTGCGTTAAATTAGAATGAACATCTAGTAGTACTGCTTAATCTTAAATCGGGTAGTATTACATGTCAATAAATGTAACGTAACTTAAAAATCACTATATATACCAATGAAAAATTTTTGAAAGTATAAAACGCAATGAAAATCAAATAATTCATTGTTGGAAAATTGTATTTACGAATAAATTATAAAAAAAGATTATAATTCTAAAAATTTGTTGAATAAAATTTCGATAAAAGTGTAAAAATCAAGTAAAAAATTATTTATTCATTTAAAAATAAACAATTAAACGAATTCATAGAAATATGTCTGTATAAATATTAAATATTATTTAGAAAAGCTGCAATTGATATCGGTTTTTCTAAGGTTTTGAAAAACTTATTAAATCAATTGATGGATAGTTGATAAATTTATATAAATATTTAAACAAATTTATAAAAAAACAGCAAATGAATGTTTAAATTTACAGTAAGTTACAAACTGCAATATAGAAAAAAGTGATAAGTAGCTAACTCACAGAGGTAACTGTAGGTTAAGTCGACACGGTATACGGCACGTATGCACAAGGTCGCGAGTTCGAACTCGGTGTAAACAGTATTTTTTTAGAAATACAAAATTCACTTTCAATAAAAAAATTTGGAAGGTGAAAAAATTCGAAATAATTGATTTACAAAACTTTATAATAGACTCAATAAATTTGAAAGTGAGAAAATCATTTATATTAATCATTTATTTTTTATATAAAGTGTAGAATATATATTTTTTCAGATGTATTATTTTCTCTTGGTATCCAATAGAAAATTCTGTCTAACTGTAAAGACAAAGCGATAAATAATTAAACTGTGCAAGCATTTACTTGTTTGTTTTAATTTTTTTATTTAGGCAACATAAAAATTTTATGGGACAAAGCTGTATTGGGAAAAAAAAAATTTTCCGGACCTTGGAAGCAAAAGGGCGTACCATCATTGTTATTATTTAAATCGTTAATATTCTGGAGGGAACCCGCTCACTGATAAACTTTTCACATGGTACGATAAAACGTTAAATTATAATTCGTTTTAGCAACAATACAAAGTGCCACAAGCAGTTGCAAAATTACTTTTTAGAAAATACAGCGCTTAAACAATAATATGCTCCAATTTTGCGTCTTAATTTTGATGAACAAAGTCAGTCATTGTTTTTTAAAAAAAGGCATCTTCACAACTGTTGTTTGCACAGTGAATTTGAAAAAATAAAATTTGCAGAAAAATTGAAGCATTGCAATGCAATTAAAACCATTGTCTAATTTTAATAAACCTAAGAAATATTAAATACACAATTAAGCTCCAAATCGTTTTCATTGCAAAATGTTAGTTGAATATAATAAAATCTTTAATTTTATAAGAAAATATTGAAATAGACGATTATCTTGGTATAAAAAATCACGTACGGTAATTTACGATCCCTCAAAATTTTTTTACAACAATCTGAAATTTTAAGTTTTTTTAGTTGCAAATTCCATTGTTCGTGAACTATCCAGCGGATAAAGTAAGGTTTTGGATTGCTTCCTGTACATAACTTTAACTGTATTTTAATAAATTTTTAGCATCGTAATTGTATTTTAAGAATAGTTAATCAAACAGAACGAAAAAGACGATTTCCGTGATTTTTTGTCATTTGCGACCGGCCTATTAGTAGGAGAATAAATTTGTTTTCATAAATTGTAAATCATTTAGTGGGCTAAAATTTTAAAATAAAATATTTTGCTTTACGGCCCTTTGTTGTTCCTATATTGAATGAAATCTTTAAAAAACACTGATTTCCCGCAATAAGTTGTTAATAACTTAAAATACAATCGTACGTTTCTATGTTAAAATACTCATGTCACATAAAACAATATTCAGAAGCGATCAAAAGAATTAAACACAGAGTTAAGATTTTCCGGAAGTAATTTTGACTATTCGTCTAGTCTACAACGCGTATATAGAATATAACTTAAATTGGAATTTCTTATGAAAAGAAGGATACGAATCAAGAAAATTAAAGAGAATATGGTGTTATATCCGACAAAGGATTAAAACGAGGTGGGATACACAAATAGGGTATTATACATTATAGCTTTATTACTTTTTCTATACTTTTTTTGGTTGCGGGGAGGGGAGAGTCCAAATTACTTCAGGGAAATCCTAACTATGTTTTTATTTTTTTAATCGCTTAATAATATTGTTTTACGTTGCATAAGAGTTTTGAAACAAATACTTACCATTGTATTTTAAGCTATTGATAAACTTACAGCTGGAAATCGGTCTTTTTTTCAGATTTTATTGAATACAATAAATACACAGGGCAGTCAAGTAAGAAATTTCATTTAAAAATTTTGGTTCACCGAATTAGCTGAAATTAAAAAAAAAAAAAAAATTTTCTGATGAATAGTCTGGTTGCAAATGACAAAATACCTCAAACATATTTGTTTTCGTTCTTTTTAAATAACTATTCTTGAAATACAATTACCATGCTTAAATTACATCAAAATATAGTTTACGTTGTGTATAAGTAGGAGTCCAAAAATAACTTGATCTGCTGGATATTTAACGAACAATGGAATTTACAACTAAAAGAACTTTAAAGTTTAAATATGTTCTAAATTTTTTTTGAAGGATCGTACATTACCGTATTTGATTTTACATAATATAATCGTATATTCCATTATTTCATGATAAAGTTTATGATTTTATTATATTAAAACTAACATTTCGCAATGAAAACGATTTGGAGTTTAAATGCGTATTTATCATCTCTTAAGTTTATTAAAATTGGACAATGGTCTTAATTGCATTGCATTTCTTAAATATTTCTTCAAATTAAAAAAAAAAACTTGATTGTACTACGAATATTATCGGAGTTTTTTTTTTTTAATGTGTGTGACATTGTTTATCAATATTATGACCTGAAAGTGTAGTATATTATGGTTCAAGCACTATATTTTTGGAAGAGTAATTTTGCAACTGCTAATGGCTCTTTGAATTGTTCCTACGGTGAATTATACTTAACATTTTTCAGTACGGTGTTAAAAGTTTATTCGATTAACACAAAATTTTTGATTTTCCAATACATATTTGTCACATAAAATTATTGTGTGACTTAGATAGTAAAATTAAGACAAACAAGTTTGTGCTTACATAGTTTATTTATATTTTGCTTTACCTTTACAGTTACACAGAACTTTCTATTTGATACCAATCAAAAATTATATATCTAAAAAAATATATGATTTACATTCTATATAAAAAATATATACTATATATAAATGACTTTCTTAATGTCTAAGTTGTTGCGGCTATTATAAAGGTTGGAAAATCAATTATCTCGGATTCTTACCCCTTCAAAAATTTTTAATGAAAGTGAATTCATAATTTCTAAACAAAACCTTTTTAACTGACCTGAACTTCCGACCTCGTGCATACGAGCCGTTAACCGTGTCGACTTACCCAAGAGCTACCTCTGTGAGAAAGCTGTTTATCACTTCCTTCTATATTGCGGTTTGTAACCTAATTTTAATTTAAATATTCATTGACTATTTTTTTTATAAATTTGTTTAAATATTTTATATAATAAATTTATAAACTATCGTAAAATTAATTAAATAAGTTGTTTGAAACTTCAAAAAAATTGATATTATTTGTAGCTTTTCTAAATATTAAATAATATTCACATAGAAATATTTATTTTATTTTATTAATTTGGTAATTTTTTAATAAATTCATAATTCTTCACTTAATTCGTACACTTTTTAAAATTCTCTTCAACAAATTTTTACGATTACAATAATTTTTTATAATTTGTTCATAACTGCGATTTTCTGTTCATTAATTATCTTATTAACATTAAGTTTTATTTTTCAAAATTCTTTAGTTGGTCAATATGGTGATTTTTGAGTTACGTTATATTTATTTAGATGTCATATGTATTACCCCATTTAAGATTAAGCAGTGCTACTAGATGCTCATTATTATAATATTACGCAGGACCGTTCTCTTATATATTGAATATTAAAATATTTTTGGAAGCTACACTAAATTACCGAATATCCTAATTGCAACGATAATTACACCACCTTCGATACATCGCTGTTGGTTATTTATGAGGCTCTAGTGAGCAGTGGGACCAACTAGACAATATTTGTGTTAGTTGGTACCTTTGATGATATATTTGAAATAATGATTACATCATTACAAGGACTTAATCAAATACAATTCCTTCGTAAATACTTGCAGTATAATTTTGAAATGTGCAATGCACGCGCCTTGCGTCTAAAAAAAAAAAAATATAAGTTTCTGCAACTATCTTGCTAATACTACGATTCGATCAATATTCTACGGAATATTTGGAATTTTTCCAGGGTTACCAATATTTTGCGAGGTACCATGGAAAAACTGAGGATTTTCACTATAATACAGTAACTGTCTCAATGTGCAACTCCTTTAATAGGGTTACGAATAGAATATATTTTCAAGTTTCTCAATAAAAGGTTGTTTATAATTTGCAAACTTCGATAGCGAATATCTCCTAATTTTTCAGGTATAGCAAGGTAACTGAAGACACCGTGGCAATTAGCGGGTTTTGGCTTATTATATAAAATACCTATGACATCTTAACTTTTCCCGCGAAAGTGCCCTTAAAATATCGTTTCACAAAAGATAGAAATAAATTTCGACCTTTAGATTTGTACAATTCATTTTAGTACGCACGTAAGAGCTGGGATCGTGGCCGAACACATTACGGCAGAATCAGACACATCGACTTATCTATGTGCAGAATCAGCCGCATCTACATATATTGTTCGTTGAAGAAGTATAACTTAATTTATTGGTTCCCAAGTTTGTTAAAATAATTTTTCATTCACTTATTTCACTTTCTTCTATACTTACTACCAACACACGATTATATAATTACTTATTAAATAACTATAACAATTTTTTGGTATATAAGAATCTCTAACTACTTCAACCAAATAACTGATATAATAATTATAACAGTTATTTGGTTAAAGTAGTAAGAGATTTATTTTTTTGTTTTAGATAAGAAAGTTTCAAATTATTTAAATTACATATTGAGCTGAAGTGTACGTGTCTCCTATATATTATATGTTTTATCAGCAGTATTATTAGCGAATTAATGTTTCTCACATTTTTCACTTTCTCCTATAGTAAAAGACAGTTTGCTATTGTTCGACGTAGTGGTAGAACATTTTATTAAAACACATATTTCCTGTCAGGCAAATATGGAGCTAACTTGACCTAAATTGGAGTTTGTTTGCTCCGTTATCAAAAGCATGTGCTATCCAGCAAATCTTGTATGTTTTCATCATGATTAAAAGTATAATACACTTATATAGTAAATATAATATACGGAAAAATAGTGCTAATCATATTTTGTATGAAAATAACATTGTTCCTGATTCGGAATTCTTAGCTGATTACATTTTAGTTTTAGTTTGCTAGACTACAACGTAATCATGGTTTGTAAGTACCTGGTTATGTTCCCATTTTATTTTCATGAGTCGGTTGATGTATCCGATTTGGGTAATAACGTGTGATTATACTATGTACGTTATCCCGAAACACAGTAGACTAATCTGCTTACATTCTGAATTACTAAATAAATTATCAATTAAAACAATTTTGAGCAGGCACTTCTATTTGGTTGTTTCGTCTTAGGTGCTTGGGTTTTATCTTATTTGAATTCTGTATTAGGCTAAATTGTGTTTTTTTTTAGTATATGTTTCATAAGCGGTATCACTGACGGTGACGCTTTTTATTTCCTACCTCAATAGAGAAAAGTTAGTTATTTTTGACGTAGTAGTAGAACGTTGTATTCAAACAAATGTTTTCTTTTTGACAAATATGGAGCTCACTTGCCGTACAATCTAATTATTTTTCTTCGTTTTAAAAAGCATGTGCTATCCAGCAAACCTTGTCTATTAAAATCATAATTTAAAGCATAATACACCTTTACAGTAAGAGTCATGCGCAGAAGTATATTGCTAATCATATTTTGTATGAGAAAAACATGGTTTCTATTAGGAGATCTTAGCCTATCACTGCTCAGATGTAGTTTGCTAGACTTCAGCACAATCATGGTTGGCAAACACCTGTTTTTTTTGCACTATGTGCATGAATCGGTTGCTCTGCCCCATTTCCGTAATAGGGTATTATTATCCCATATTCTTTATTCCGAAACACGATAAAATACTCTGTTTACTCTCTTAATTAGTAAACAAATTATTTCTTAATAAACAGTATAAGCAGGCGAATCTATTTGGTTTTTTAGTTGTAGGTACTTAAGTTGTAATATATTTTTATTTTGTATTGAGCTCAAGCTTACGGATCTCCCGTTATCTGTTTCATTACTCGTATCACTAACGGCAACTTTTTATTGTTCGACGTCTGTGCATTCGCGAAACAATTCGTGCGGACAAAATTTAAAATGCTAAGGGCTGTAAAGTAGTGGCTTTGGCTGCAATCGGTTGTTTTCGGTAATGTTCGACGATATCAGAGGGCTTAGAGAATTTTGACCCATACAACTATACGTAAACAGATAGTGTTGCAGGTAAATAAGCAAAAAAAAATAAACTAAAATAATCTAAGAATGCTGCAATTTAATTTGGACAAAAAGTAATAAAAAGTTACCTCTAAGTAAAGCTGCAAAAGAATCCTGCAGAATTAGCTGCTGGTCATTTTAAATTGGTAAGAAATCGTTATAAATATCAAAGAAAAAATATGAAAATAGTTGTGTATACTAATTACTAAGAGAATCAACATCGACGTATTATACTTTCAAATAGATGTATAAAAGTGGGAACTTTAAAAATTATGGATAAAGCTAAACCACCGACGATATATCTTAAAGTTATAGCATAAGTAACAATAACTGCACTGAGAGAAGACTGGAGAGCCTACTGAACAGCAAGTGCAGACGCTATACCAAATTGACTGCTCGCCCTCGGTTTAGTCGTTGGTACAACTGGCACATCACTGAGAAAGCTCTACAGGTCAGTGTGGCGCAGCAGCAGCAGCACGAATCTTCAGGTTTGGGCGTGCGAGCCTGTGGAGTGGTGCAGCTGGCGCGCCACTCTGGTACGCCTTGCGCTCACAGTAAGTTGCCCACTGATCCACGTGCATGGTAGCTTAGCTGCGCTACCTAAGGGACAGAGCACACGACAGTTTTCTCTCAGTGTGGTTTTCATTATTTGCCAGAATGTTTTATTGAAGCATAGGTGAACAGTAAATAAACTTTTTCAATGATCCTTATATTATTTACTCCAGCTATTTTTTATGAAACATTTCATATTACTTTATTTTTTCACATATTTTGTTATTTATTATTATTTCGTTATGAACAATTCTGATCCTGAATTATACGTTAATTACGATACTTCTTTTTACATTTTAAAATTCGTAAACATTCAAAATGTATGCTGCCGTAATGCATCCGCCATTATATATTTTTCGTGTCTGTTACTAAAACTTGTCATCAGTTATCATTATTACTGCCAGGAACTTAAAAGTTCTTTATTGAATATATTGTAATTTACGTCAAATATTATTTTACTATTTTATCGGTCCAAATATTTTAAATTTTTTTTGTTTTTTTTTTTCGAAAAAGACGGTATCTACAATTACTTTGTAAGAGACGTATTCTACTTGAAATATCACGCGGATGAAGAGTATATTTTGCAGTTAGTGACATTTATTAATTCTTTAAAAGTAAGCCGCCATATTAGATCAGCTATTTGGGTTTTTTCGGATTTATCGCCAGATTTCGAATCAGTGCCACTAATCACTTTTCGTCACTCAGAAGTTTGGTTATAAAATAATTATAGTTCCTATTAAATCCTATTTTATTATTTCATAAGGCCAAAGAGTTTTCAAATTTTATAAATTTTTTCATCGAAAATGGTGCTTTCCACCAAAATTTTGCATGAAGCACTGTTTCCGCAAAATTTTACGTAAAGTATTATTAGATTTTTTCATTGGCAAAATTCTTTAATATTGATTTTTTAGGCCGCCATATTAGATCCGCTATTTATAGATCTGCCAACATTACACTGAATTTGTAATCAGCGACCCTAATAATAAAAAAAAACCTAATTACATTTTTTGTTCCTTTACCGGAACAAGATAGAACATGACAATAGTGTATTTTCACCTTTAGCGCCCCCTAGCGCCAACATCGACACAACTTTCATTATGCGATGAAAAATATTTAAATAAAAATATTTTAACCTAATATTCGAAAAAATTGAAAAGAACCTCAAAGAACCCAAAAGTAAAGAAAATGAGCTAAAATTTTTTTTATAAATATTTCCATCCTATTCTACGGAAAACACGCTATTAAGTGACAATTTTTTTTTCATTAGTCTTAAGTTTTCAACAAAATTAACAAGTTTATGATCTGAGAATAGATTCCTAAATTATAACCATCAGTGAAACCAAGGGTTTTTGGTAAAAAAAAATACCGAAAAAGTTAGAGTATAGTTATCTTATGAAGTACTTCTGATTCCTAATGTTTAAATAAGTACCAATTGGTTTTCATCTCGCTTTACGTGGAATGCTCTAAATATTTATTTTTGTGCAAGAAGTAGATTTGTTATTTTATTTCTAAACAACCAAAAATTGTATCAACGGCATGGACATGAATGGCTGGACTACCACTTTCTGAAGGTATAAAAAGTAATAGGACTTTCAAATGACTGTAAGACGTAAATAAAATTGAAAGTTCGTCCTTAAAGTTTGAAAATTATAAGAAAAAATGAAGAGAAGTAGATTTAATTATACAGAATAAAGCTTAAATAATTCCAAAAAGAACATTTTTAAATTGCTGATAGAACTCTACAATATTTGTGGAACAATTATAAAAAAATAAACCTTCTAGAAATAAGTTGATAGTTTTGCAGTATAATAGTCAAGCAGTATAACCGCACACCTATGGATTCATTCCTTGTACGTTTCTCGACCGACCTGCACACGATAAGTAAGTAAAGCACACACACCTAGTAATTTTTGTTTCCGTTTTTGTACACAAAGAGATATTGACACATGCGTAATCCAATTGCAAGGCTCACTACTCGAGTCTCAAGTATTTTAAGCATTGTTTAAACAATTTTACCCCCCAAAAGAAGGAAGCGCCGTCCGTTTAACAATTTCGTACTCTTATAATGTTGAACCCAAAGACGTAGGCGTAGTAAAATTGTCTTTTTAGATTTTTAAATAACAAAAAGAAACGTGCGCTCAATAATGTTGTTCTTCGATAGTTTTGACTAAAAAGGAAAGCGACGGACGCTCAATAGCTTTGTAATTTTATGATTTGGAACGGCACATTTAATTGTCAGTATGATATGTGTGTGATCGTCAGCCAGTTTGACAAAGAGACCAAACAATATTAAAAGCGAAATATTAAAGTATTAATACGTTCCTGATTTATTTGAAAGTAACCGAAAAAGTTGTAAAACTAATAAAAAAATATCCCAAAATGAACGAATTTAGAAATCTTTTAAATTTCACAATAAATAAAGCTAAGTTACCAACTCATGGTAAATAAACATTTTTTTATATAATATGATTTTAAATAATATGGTAAGAAATATTGTAACATATTATAGTATGGAGAAGGATACTAATAAACGTGCTGATAAATCTAATGATGGTATTTATGTGAATTTTTTAATAAAAGTATTAAGATCTACCAACACGTGAAATAAATTTCAAAATTGAAGAAATTGTGATTAAAAAACTGAACTATTAATGATGAACTTTGTAATTGTATAAGATTGAAAAACGCAATTATATGAATTTAATATTAAAGCCGAAATCAATACAGTAAAAAAATTGGAGATAGAGTGTTTATTCTAGGAATTACATAATGTTCTGATGAAAACCCTACTCAACTATTTCTTTCATACAGGATTCTATCTCTTATAGTTTAAGCATGTTCAATGACCATAAATAAATCCCAAGGCCAAGTCATGATCACATATACCTACATTTTATTAAACCTCTATTTTCTGATGAGTGATTATATGAAGTCTTGTCTAGAAGCAAACATTATTATAAAGTTGTTATATGTAACAGAAAATTATGATATAAAAATTGATATGGCCTGTTCGTCTTAATATCACAATAGGTCAAGAAAGCAACGTCAGATATAATTTTTTTTTTTTATATCATAGTTTCATACGTCCGGTTATCACAAGGATCTACTACTCAGGGCACTCGAGATTCTGGAAAGGGATAAAGAAAGAGATGGGAGGCCTCACCATTACAGGGAAGGGGGTAGGGGGAAAATAGGCAGTTTTGCTGCGAGAATTTTGCTGCATATAAAAATTCACAGAGGTGCTTGCTCGAAAAAGTCGCACTGGCCGGGAATCGAGCCGCGGTCTCCCGCGCGCCGAACCATGACCTAGCCGACCGAACCACCGCGCGCTCCCAATGTTAGATGTAAATAATACAATATCTAAAATTACTTTTTGTGGCATAAATTTTGATTTTACTAAGGTGGACGGGTAACCTTTTTTAAAAAAGTGTGCCCGAATAATTACCGCTAGGTAGAGTGGAAAAATCATTAGGTAATATTTTTCTTACTTAAAAAACACTTTTATTCACAGTAAAAATATGTACATTTAGAAAATAATATAGTTATCAAAATACTTAGAAAAATTCTAAGAACAGTAAAAAAATCAGTATAATTTGTAGTACATATTAATAGTGTAATCATGTCAATGAAAGGCGTAATTAGGTGGTGCGCAGTATTTGGTTCATTTACCACTTCACACAAAATTCCTAAAATAATTCTAAGCCTATGAGTGGCGGTAGGGGGGTGAGAAGGGGACGAGGGAGGTAAATAGGGCTAAGGGGGTTTTTACAATTGAAAAAAAAATTTTCACGTCAAAACACGGAGAAAACAAGCGAATATGGGAGAAGGTGGCGAGAAGGGGTGAGGGTTGGGGGCGAACATTTAACATCCTTACAGCTATGTATGAGTAGATAAATTACTATATTACATGGTTGTGAGGGAAAAAATTAGTCAGCTGGCCCCCTCTCCCCTCACCACCTTTACAAAAAAAATTATTTTAACAAATGTCTGAGCACCCTCTAAAAATCACGTAAAATTTTCTTGTTCTCTCCGTTATTTCGAATACGTGAAAAATATGCTGATTGCTAAATATCCCGTGCCGCTTCCCATGACAACCTTTAACCCCCATCAATATTATGGTTGCCTCTCTCCTGCCCTTCATCCCCATTACACGACACATACAAACATTCGTGAAATACTACACAGACAAACATTCATACATACATTCATTTATTTCAAACATGCATATTTTTATACAAAATATCATACAACTGTTCATAATTACTTATATACAGACAGAAACACATAGATATATACATCGAACCGACACAGTGGCGTAACGGTAGAGTTGCAGCTTCGTCGAACTCCGGAATCGAGTAGTGTACGAGAAATGAGTCGGGCTTGGTTCGAGTCTCGCCGTTTGCCTAGAGGTCCGCTTCCGCTGCTTTTTTCCCAGGGTTCGATCAACTGTTTCCCTCACATTAAAGAGGTTCAACACATGTATCGAAGTACCTTAAAAACGGATGAAATTGAAATCTATGATTAATAAGTATCCATTCTACCACTGTGCAAAATTTTGGCTTAGGTTGCTGCGGAAAATTTTTAGTAAAACACGTTACAAGTGAGCGTCTTATACATAGGCTCTTAGGAAGACTGGCACTGTTTGTACCGGTAATCACATCATAACTTTCTCAAATCACCTTGAAAAAGTAAAGGTTATTAGGTTAGAGCGTCGTCTGCAAAACGCGCGCTATATATATGGCTATGGTTATGACTATACCTATATACATTGTTGACTATATCTGGTGTGTTGAGCCTCCTTAAGAAGAACGTTAGTGGGAGGTATGCAGAAGTTTGGTCCTAGTGCCTATGCCCTACACCTGGACATAGACACCCGGATCAAACTTGGGCGATACACCAGGCCGTTCCAGGCTGGATTTTTCCCCACCCCACAGGGCTCGTCCTGTGGTAATGCGGAACGTTTGTTAGTCACCCTCTACCCCCTTCCATCCCTTCAACAAGTGCTAAGTAACCTGAGTAGCACCTGTAGACAGAGCCGGACGTACAGCACTATAATAACATAAAGAAATATATACATCCATATATAAATACTTACACAAACACACACATACATATCTGCATACATGTATACATACATACATACATACGTACATACATACACACACACATCAATAATTATTTTTATCATCACAGATACATAGAGAGAAGCATACATAAAAGCAAACAGAATTACATGCATACATACATGTATACATAAATATTAGAGGGTCCGTTATTTACCAATTTTGACTTTTTGATCATATACCCCCTGGAATCTCTTCGTTGTATCCTAAAATCATAATCCATACCCTGAGAGCCCAAAAATTCTTGATTTAACACGTGCCCCTAGACGCAATTTGATTTCCCATTAAAATAGCATAGGATTTTCAAATTTTAGCCTTGTTTATTTTTTTCACCAATTTAAGTATTTTTTCTGGATTTTTAAATCATACTATTAAATTAAATATCACCTGGACTTCATTAATTGACTTTTTCCAGCTCAAAATAAGCAAGTTGAAAAAATTTCATGTTATGGATTTTTTGTTCTTCGAAGGCTTTGAAGGCCAAACCTTTTCAATTTGCTTATTTTGAGCTGGAAAAAATCATTCAAGGAAGTCTAAATGACATGTAATTCAATGGTTTGATTTAAAAATCCAGCAAAAATACTTAAAGTGGTTAAAAAAATCAAACAGGATTGAAATTTTAAAATCCTATGCTATTTAAATGGGAAATCAAATTGCGTCTAGGGGCACGTGTTAAATCCAAAATTTTCGGATTTTCAGGGTATGGATTATCATTTTAGGATATAACAAAGAGATTCCAGGGGATATGTGATCAAAAAGTCAAAATCGGTAAATAACGGACACCCTAATAAATATACTCTTACATACATCCTTAAAAACAGGTATACTTTCCTGTATAAATACGTACAAACATACTTACATACGTATACGCATACATATATTACCTATAGACACAAGCATTTATACATGCAAGTATACATTTGCACGTACATATGAACATACATTTATACGTTATTATTTGCATAAGTTTATATAAACATACATACCTACATACTATTTACTTAGGAAAACAAAATGTGTCGGGTGGCACGTGATAACTCTAAAATTTTTTTATTTTAAGGCAATGGATTTTTATTTTTGGATGCAACGAAGAGTTTGAAAAGGGTAAATGATCAAAAAATTTAATTTAGTAAATAACGGACACCCTAATATACATATATCAATTAAATGAGTACATACAATATGTACATGGATACAGCCATTCAAACGTTTCTTTATACTTATAGCGTAAGTAAATAAATGCACAAACCCACACATTGATTCATACATGCAAACATACATGCATACATACATACAGAAACACATCCGTACATTTGTACATTCGCATATTTACACTGACATGCATACATACATACATACATACATACATTCATGCATACATATATACATACATACATACATTTTTACATACATAGAAGAAACATCAAAAGTGATTTAACCGCAGTAGCTGGCGTGTACAGAAAAAAAACAGTGCCGTTTAAGGACGCCTAAAAAAAGCGAAGCTTTATAGTATAAAGCGTAGGAACTAAGCATTAAATAAAATAATGAAAAAACAGACGTAAGAGAAAAAAGTTAAAACTTGAGAAAAGCAAAAAAGCCCTAAGGAATAAAAAAAAGGACTTAAGAAAATAAAAAAAAACTAAACACTTGGAAAAATAAAAGAAAAATTAGAAATAAAATATACGCTCAAAAACGCAAGGATACAGCAGAGCTCTTTTCACAATAAGAAGAAGAACAAAATTTGGAGAGCTTCGCTGTAGCCTTGCGTTTTTGGGCATGTCTTTTATTTTTATTTTTTTCTTAAGGCTTCATTATTTTTTATCCCTCAAGGATCTCTTCTCTTCTCAAGTCATCATTTTTTTTTCCTTACGTCTTTATTTTATTTGGTTCCTGAACGCTTAATTCCTACGCTTTATTCTATAAAGCTTCGCTTTTTTTCGGGCGTTCCAAGACGGTTTTGTTGTTTTTTTATGTCCTTTAAGTAATACAAATATTAAAATAATTTGAACCTTGCAATTTTTGTTCAATAAGACTTATTGCATTCATATGTTAGTCATGCACAAATTAACATATAATTATCGAATCATTTACAAAGCATTATCATTTATATGTTAATCAGAAGTACATTCAGTTGTTTGTACACTACTATTCTCATTTTCATCTTGTGCGAAAAAAACTATTGGTTGATGGTAACTAAAATATGATACAAAAGTTTTTAATTGAATTTTTTTAATAAACTTGGTAAATACTACATTGGTAAATACTGCATCTATGGTTGTTCCTGTTTTAGTTGTCGGACAGTTTGGATAATAACTCAATGTTAAATTAAATTTTCCTGAAAGGAAATCAACTAACGGCTTAGATTTCTCATCTCTAAAATTGCAATCATAATCTCCACCTAAAATAATAGGCACCGGTACGGTGGCGCAGCGGTAGAGTGGCAGTTCCGTCGATCACCGAAGTTAAGCAGCGTTCGACACGGTTATTACTTGGATGGATGACCGTTCAAGCCTCGCCGTTTCGCCTTTGCTGTTGATTTCGTGGGTCGATTAACTGTTATTCTTAACGCTTCGGCAACGTATTCGGGAGGTGTGCAGGAGTCAGTCCTGGTATCTATACGTAGGTACCCGGTCAGGACTCGGGCAATGCCGACATCCCCCTACCCCCCTCCTCTTGTGGGAGGCCTCCCATCCCTTTCCCTTCCCTCTCCAAACTTTCGAGTGCCACAAAAGAAAGGACGTATGAGAGTATAATATAAAAAAATAAAATAAAATAAAATAATCATAGGCATAGTAGTTCAATGCTTTCCATAAATTGTAATCCATGATATAAATAAATTATTAGTGATCATTCAAGGAAATGAATATCTTTTACGCTTTGTCCAGGAGATGTATAAATTTGCTATCAGAACTACAGTTTGTGCATCTTGCATTGTTAAGTGAGAACATATCTCTCGAACACCTAAGAATTCAGCACTAACTTCATTCAGTTTGTTTCTTCTAAAATGTAATGACATATTACGTGTAATAACGTTTCTATCGTCATTTTTATTTTATAATTGACCTCCATACTTATAATTCTGTCTTTGGAACTGAGCCGTGCACACTTACCAGACTGAGAAAGATAGAGAGAGACAGAAGGCCACGCACACTGAGGTGGGGAGGAAACGTGCACGTACTGGCACTCAATATATATGTACATCGTATAGCGCTATCTACGTCTGATGCTCAGCACAGATAGAGCGGCCGTGCGACGAGCGCCCCAAACGTTCGTATGGAGGCTTTGCTTCAATAAATTTACAATTCATAACCGTCCAAAAAATGCGCGCGTCGGACGCGTGACAGAAGCGAAGCTCCTACGAATTACATTGTAATAAAAAATAGGCCGATGCATTTTTAAAAAAAGCTTTTACAAGTGTTATTTCTAAGTTCAGAGTACTATTCACGACGTTCCATTGATAATATTTTACCACTACTATCAATTCCTCCCATGATTTTCAGAGGTTCATTGTTTATTCCAGCAGTTTTCAGGCACAATCCTACAATATTAATTTCAGCTTTTCCCTCAGATAACTTGTGGCAGGTTATATGACCAGCATGCAAGAGGCATTCTCCTTCAATGAAATGTCTACTAGCTAGTGTGCAGCTTACAAAGTTGCATATTTTTTCCATTCGCAAATACATTTTTTGACACTGAAAAGCACAGTTCAGGATGCTCACAAATCGCTTGCAAACTTTAAGATGTTCTTACATGCCTATGTCGACACTACATTTAAGAAAAAATAACAAAATTAGCGATCAACTTATCGTAAGGAATGATAGAAATACATGAGTAATATTGCACTGAATTATTACCTTATTTTATACTAAAACTTTGGTGCATTAACACTATTTGGCTTTGATAGAAAAAGGAATTGTTTTATTTACACTTGAACAGCTGAGCACTTGAGTATCTCAAAGCCTTCTCTTGCTACTTCCTAGTTCGCCAGCAGATGGCGTTAGCGCTATGTTGC
>JAPYYV010007801.1:0-13116 GCA_030522625.1 Copidosoma aretas | reverse complement strand
AAAAAAAAAGAAAAAAAAAAAAAAATAAAATAAAAAAAAAAAAAAAAAAAAAAAGGTATAAGGTGAAAAAAAATTTTTTAATTTAAAATGAAGCTTTAATGATGCTTTATGAGGGACAACTATTAAAACAATCGATTTTTCATTGTTTTACCCTGAAAGTAGCAAGAACCCGCTTTTTGGTCGAAAAAATTGTTACAACAACCTTAATAAGGTGTAAAACTTTGATTTTTGTTTTTTAATTAATGAAAGGATATAAAACAAAAGTTTTAAGCCATAAATCATCAAAATCACCCCAAAGGTTTTTAAGATAGAGCTTTTTCACAAAAATTTAGGTATTTTTTTAATGAAGAATAAACAAAATATTTTATCAAAATGGTTTGAAATCGAAAACAAGGCTATTTTAAAGCTTTATCAGATGTTACTATTTAGAAATTGAAATAACATTTTTTTTACCGTTAAAGAAGTGAAAAACCTGTTGTTTGATCATAAAAATCGTTATAAAAACCGTAACAAGGTATAAAACTTAAATTTCTTTTCCGAGCTGCCACAAGGATAAGAAAACAAAAGTTTTAAGCCCAGAATCATTGTAATCTACCTTTGGGTTCCTGAGATATGGCTGATTACATACACACACACAGACACACACATACAGACATTCAGACTTTTTCTAAAAATGGTATTTGTTGATTCTAGACACTACATAAAACATTTCTAACGTATTTCTAAAAAAAAAATTTTACCGATACAAAGCTTTCTTTATAAAGAAGCAATAAAAATATTTTATCTGTAAGTAATCAAAGTACTTTAAACAGTACTTACTTAAATGTTTTTACTCTTTAATTTTCATGCATATGTATATATTTTTTTATGCAGCTACCGTTGGCCAATATAGTACGCTTACAACAATGTTTATTTTATCTGATAAGTGTTTATCTAAGAAAGATAAAATAAAATCGGAACAAACTAAAAAAACATGATACCTGCTGCTAGAACTTCTGATGGTTAAATACAGATGCTGAAAGAAAAGGAGAAGATAGAAGCCGAATCCCAAGAGAATATAGCTAAAAAAAACTGTATCAAAAAGAAAAAAAAAATTGATGAAAAGAAACAAAAGTGTTGCAAGATAAAATAAAAGATATTAAAAAATGATAAAAACAGAAATTTAATCGGAAATTTTTAATAATCATCGCTTGTATTTTAATTTTTAAGGTATTGTGTAATCTACAACTATCAGTAAGAACAGTTTGATACTTAATAATGATAATAATAATAATAATCAAAATCAGACGTCCAAATCCAAAGTATAATTTTATGTTCATTTTCTACACTTGTTCCACCATACGAACGTAGAAAGTGAAACAGTGGTAGACAGGTAGCAATCGTTGCTCCACCTTAATACGTACATATAAATGATTTCGTCATTCTATCTGTAGTTGTTTTTTTATAATTTTTTAATTTTCTAAAGAGCTTTTGTTTTCTAACATTCTAACTCAATAAAAATTTGAATCACAATCAATAAATTCGTAAAAATAACTTTTTTAAACAAAAGACTGTAGGTTCTACAATAATCGTTCTAGCATCGGGACGATTACCTTATTATTATTACTTACTTTGCTATTTTTTCCCTCTTTACATAGAAAAAAGTCCTTTACATTTTTTCTTTTTTCGCAGAGCCTACAGTCTGTTACTTAAAACCCTTTTTCTTTTGTCCTTTCTACGTTCTTATATCATAGCTTATATTATTGCTCTTTTAATCTCACTTACATGTTTTTCTTTCTGGTATATTTATCTCTCTCTGTTTTTTTCTTTGTTTTTTAATACTTCACCGATTATAGAGTTGTCAATTACCATACAGTTTTTCTGTAATTCCTAATTGACAAAAGTCGTTGCTCTTTTTATATATCCTATCGTTTACCCATCCTCTACTTTTTAATATGCTACTTTAACTTCTTTGCCCTATTTTGTAAGAATTTTTTTGAGTTAGTCCCTTGACTCTTCTATTAAGCATAAATAAGGCCATCTGCTCTTGTCCATTTTAATTATGTACACAAAGTAAAATTCTCTATCTTTTCTTATGCCTCTTTCTAGGCTACTACTTCCCGCCTCCATTTCTCATATATATCCTGGTGTGTTTGTATTTAGACCCAAAATAATATTTGTAAGTCTGCCTTTTTTCTCCTTCTTCTTTACTTTTTCATTCCTAAAGCTATGCCTACCCTTATCGCTTTCAATTTCCATATGTATCGTTGTGTCTTTGCATCTAAACTCAACTTCAGATTTTGAATCTGTCTTCTATTTTTTCTACGTGTTTTTTTCTGTTTCATACGGAAGTCTCCGCTGCGTATGTGCAATATAATTT
Organism: Copidosoma aretas; assembly: GCA_030522625.1. Lineage (NCBI taxonomy): Eukaryota > Metazoa > Arthropoda > Insecta > Hymenoptera > Encyrtidae > Copidosoma > Copidosoma aretas. The sequence continues at coordinate 10,757 of JAPYYV010007801.1, read as the reverse complement.
TAACATCTAACACATGTAAAATAATCTTTGATTCAATCTTTCTACTTTAGCTCTTTTGCTTAAGCGTAAAACTGCGTTGACTGCCCTTTGCACCCTAGCTGTCATTTTTTATTCGTGCCACAAAAATTTTTTGGTGAGAACAACACTCCAAAGTTTATGTCCTCGTTTTAAACTTAAAATGCCTCGAATTTAAATTCAAAACAGATCTGTTTTCATCCCTTTTTTATTCCTAAAAATGAATATTTTCTTTTTTACATATTTACTTCCAGTATATTTTTTGTACCATACTCATCTAAGTCTTTCTGCATATGTTTCTGCTAAAACACCGTCATCAGATAAGTTAAGACAGTGAATTTTGAGTTCGCCTACTGTTACACCTCCTGTATTATTTTACATCCACTCATCCTCTATATTTTATATAAATGAACGAAAAAGTACTGGGCTCCATGGGCACCCCTGTCCTATCTTTTTTATTTGTTTGAATATATTTGTCAGCCCCTGGCCGTACTTACCTGTTTTTTTGTACATTTATAGATTCTTTTTAATATTTTGGTCTCCTTTGTACCTATCCCTAATATGTCTGACTTGAACCGTAACATTTCTCTATTGATGTTCTTGAATTTTGTTTTGAAGTCTACGATCACAGCATATAATTTATTGCCCCCTTCTTCTGGTTTATTTTCAATTAAACTGTTTGGTACAAGAATATGGTACCTTGTTCGGCTTTTTTCTCTGATGCCAGCCTAACTATCCTTTATTATTTCACACTACTCTACCTATTTGCTTTTTTTTAGCTGTTTTAATAGGGTTTGTACGTAAAATTTTTTTTAATCAATCGGGTTCATCAGGTAGACTATTAAAAAATGTTTGACACATTTTTTATTTTTTGACATCAATAGAAACTAACGCAGAAATGCGTATGAAAGTTACGCATGACGTCATACCTGTAGTCGATTATGCATTCGATTTTGTATAGGTATGGCGTTATACAGCTCGCACTCCAGAACTTTGATATGCTCTTTCTATAATCTTTTTTTCTTGCTTAATTATTCTGGAATCACGTTTTTCGATTTGCAATGCTTCACCTCTATAGATCTTATCATTTTCAGTTCCTCTGCTGCCTGTGTAATAACATTACGTAACCTATGCTTTTTTTTGTGATATTTATTCCATATATATTCCCCCTTCTGCGCGCTCCGCGCGCTAACTTCCCGATTTTTAATATTTATAATATATGTTATATTAATAATCATGATATAAATATATAAAAGTTTTTATGACATAAGCAATTTTTTACTTGATTAAAGAAGCTTTTAGATTCACCCTTCAATTAAACCAATTATGATTTGAAGATTTTCTATTTTATTTTATTTCCAAATATTTTAATTTTTTTTTATTTTCAAAATGCTATTTTTATAATAATTTTTATAAAAAAACTTTTAATTTAATAATTGATTTAATGAGAAAAGATTGATCGTTACGTGACTAAAGCCTTTTTATTCAACATGTGATTGGTCGGGACCGGTCGAGAGCGGGTGAATTTGAAAATTAGATTTTTTTAAATAGGTAAAAATCAATTTTAATTCGTTGGTTGAGTAAGAATCAAAAGTGTATATTATAACATAGCTTATTTTTCAATTTTTCTTTGAAAATCATAGAAATAAATGTTTGATTAAATATTGGGGGTTGGCACGCGAAACACGCAGGGGACGAAGCCCCCTAGTAGAACATTTAAAAACCGATTGCTTGAGCTAGGACTTCAGACCCATATGTAGACAAGTTATATAGTGATTTAAGATGACAAATATTAAATTTAATTTAGCATATATTATGGAGTGAATTTAGATAGAACGAATACAGTAACTTTTTTTTGGTATACATCACTTGCGCTTGTTTTAAAACAATTACCAACCACTTCAGGTACTTATAAAACAACTATAAAAGCTATGACGAACATACTAAAAATAATCGAACTTGTTAATCACTTTCATCCCATCTATATTCCTTTAGTATAAAGTTATCTGGATACTTTGATTAGTAGGTTAGTTCTAGCAATTTAATGCATTTATGACTATTACATTGTTTGACCTCCATAGATATGTTTTACACGATTGCCACCATTTTAGTGAAAAAGCTTCTATAATTTGTAGTGATCTCATAATTAGTGATTAGCCAAAGCGACCCCGAACTCTTTTAAAATTTTGACAGCGAGAATTAATCTATTTTACAATTGTAAACAAAATTAACCTACTCTATATATTGTAAGAATTTGTAAATGAAATTCAAAACATTTATCACAGACTTGAGATTTGTCATATTAAAGTATTTTTTTTTACAGGCATACTTATTTGATTTATTTTATACTTATAGTCGATGTAATTTTTTATTTATCAATAATGTATTAAAGATATAAAGAGTAAAATATTAGACTTAAGAGAAATCTCACTTCATAAAAAGGTATCAGAGAACAATCTATTAAAAAAAACTAAAGAATTATTTGGAAAAATTTAAATAGCATAATAAGTATTCGTTAAAAAAGTCTTTAATTATTAATCAAAATCTTAATCTAAACATTATTAATTAAATGCATTAGAATCATTTTTTGGTCTTCCTACTGAAAGTAAATATCTTTGGTAGCCCGATACATTATAGTAGAATTTTTGCTGTGCTCAAAACACAAATAATGAGTTATGACGTTAAATGACATGTTTATTTTTAAGGAATCATTTTTGCTGATAATTTCACATCTGATAATAATTAATATCTTTTTAAAATAAAATTTAAACAAACACTTATCCACATAACCATTGCTTTCCATGCATACGCCCCACAGAGGGATATAAAGCACTTTTTTTTCCATAAATAAAATAACTCTATTTCTACCCAACCGATTCAAACGAATTTTTTTTTTAAATAAAGGTAACGGCATACAGATTGCTAGAAAATGAGTCCAAATTGTAGATGGCACTGCGAGCATTCGTGAAGAATGGCTAAATTTACAGAAATTAAAAAAACTTGCGTGATGATTGAAGTGTAAACACTTTTGACGGACTGATTCTTACCAAAATGGATGAAAAATTATTTACTAAATTGCTAGTAACCATTAAGAGTATTTTCAGTCTGTGTAATATTAGTGAATTCAATATGGCCGCCAAAAAAAATAAATAAGTTTATAAAAAGGCCCTTTTTTTTCATAAATAAAATAACTCTAATTCTACCCAACCTATTTGAACAATTTTTTTTTCAATTAAGGTAAGAGCATACTAATCACTGGAAAATTAGTCCAAACTGTAGTTGGCGCTGCCATCTTTCTTGCAAAACGGCTGAATTGACCGAAATTTAAAAAACTTGCGTGATAATTGAAGTGTAAACACTTTTGACGGACTTATTCTTACATAAATGGATAAAAAATAATTTATTCAATTGCTAGTAATCATAAAGAGCATTGTAAGTCCATGTGACAATAGTAAATTTAAGATGGGTGCCAAAAGTCTGGAAAAATGTATATAAAGACGGATTTTTTCCCATGAATGAAATAACTCCATCTCTACCCTACCGATTTGGACAAATTTTTTTTCAAAATAAAGGTGGGAGATACTAACAAGCTTAATACTTTATTGAATTGATGAGATTCTTGCGCTAAACTTTAAACACTGTCTTGCACGTATTACCTTTGCTTAAAACTTAAAAAATAACGCTTTTAAGCAAATGACACAATTTTAGACATTACTGAAGGTTTTGTAATTTTGCAGTGTGAACAATCGTAAATTTATTACCATGACTGTAAAAAAAATTACTGCTATAGTTAAATTACTCCGTACAGCATAGATCTCATTATTTTTAATGCTAATCGTAGTTTTTCAATGCTAAGCATAGCAGAATTACAATAGTTGTAGTATATATACAAAAAATTTAGTAAGAATAATAATTTCACGTATTTTTACAAGTGTATGGATCTCTTGGAAGAGGCAATAAAATATATTTAACTGGAGTAAGTCGATTAGCATTATGGATATTAATTTGCTCATGAGAAGCGGTTTTATTTAATTTTAAGTAGATTCTTTGTTTATTATTAAAATTTTTTTTAGTCAGATTACGATGACAGAGTAGTAATATACAAAAAGTTATAACCATATATCAATCAAATTTATTTTGCCGCACATTAAATTGCTTATATAGAAAAAACAAATAATAGGGGGCAGTCTTTTGTAGTGCTTCAATCAATCTTTAACTACTTCGTAAATAGTACAATTATCGTTAATAAAATTTCACGAGAAACTTTCAAAAGTTATCCTACGCTCCTGTATTCAGCTTATTTCAAAAGATATTTGTAAAAGCTCTACTAATATTTTTCCCGTTTAAGTATTTTAGTTGTTTGATAACATATACCTTGTGGAACGTATGTTAATCGGTTTCACATTCAAGTCACGAAGCAGTTGAATAAAAAAAGAGAGAAGATGGTTTGCTTTATTTTTGTGCAAAATGAACTTGTGAAGGTGAAAATTGACAGAAGTTTGAGCTACTCTGCTGAAATTATTTTAGATCCACTGTTTTTTACCGCTGTTTTTGATAATTAAAACATTTTTTTTTTACAAAACTAAACATACTTAAAATAATCAATAGAACTTATCAAAGCCTAATTATATTCTTTCAGAGAACCTGAGAGACTTAATAAAGATGAACAAGATATAAACGATGACAAGATTGATAAGATTAATGATACATATGATTTCGAAAGAAAAGAGAGATTTAATTTATCAGGCAATGATAGTTATAAAAACAATGATAATGATGATGGTTAATAATGTTGTTAGTTAATCTTTGGAAGTATGTAATATAAAGTAATGTGTAATAAAAATCCGTAATTAAACATTGTTACTTTTGTTTTATAATGACAAGGTTTTATTTAACAAGTCTATATGTTTTACTCAGGATTTATTAAGCTACTATTTACTTCTCCATAAAAAGTTATATTATACTGTAAATAAATGTTTAATTTGAACCACGAATCTTTAAAGAAAGTACAGGGCCGTTATGATTTTTTATTCTAAGAAATCTGCTTGCTCTGTTAAATACGTAGAAAAAAGCGATTTAACTATTTTCGTAATACCGCAAATGTAGCCTCTGATCATAAAAATAAACTAAAGAATTGAAAAATTAATATCAACGTTTTCATAAGTTAGCTTTGTATACATGTCGGAGTTGTCAATTAATTATCATGTCGCTCAGAAATTTTATTTTATAAACAATTGTAGTTTGGTACAAATCTAATTATTAACACAATTATTTAATGATATCGTTGTTTCAGATTGAATAATTGTTTTAATCAGTTGCTTATAAGAGCATAGGTACTATCTTATAAGTTAGATAATATCAAACTTACTAAAGATCGCATACAGCTACATTTTAACACTTATTAAAATTTATAATATATACAGGTTATAACATTGTTATAGCAGAAAATACTGTACTACTTACTAAGTTTTTCTTATAGTAGTGTAAAACTTACTAAGATTTACAGGATTATCACGATTTATACACACTGTGCATGGTATAGCACAAGTATAAATTAAAGGCTAGTAGAAAAATTATAAAAAACCTCTCCTTTTTTCCTTTGTTTCCTCATTTTCCTTTACCTTTATTCACAAGCGCCAAGTATAAATGAAATGCTAGTAACAAAATTATACTTGTGCTATACTATGCACAGTGTGTATCTATCGTGATAATCTTGTAAATCTTAGTAAGTTTTACACTACTATGTGAAAAACTTAGTAACTAGTACAGTATTTTCTGCTATACATGTATTTGATTATTATCAAGTGAAAGACACCAAAATTAATTAATATAATAACATTGTTGAGAGGATACTCTCGAATGTTGTGAAATATTTGTGAATGTTTGTCAATTCAGCCATTTTTATCAATTCTAGCAGCGCCATCCACATTTCGGACTAATTTTCCAGTGATCCGTATGCCCTTACCTTTATTTAAAAAAAAATTTGTTCGAATCGGTTGGGTAGAATTAGAGTTATTTTATTTATTGAAAAAAAGTGCCTTTTTATAAACTTTTTTAGTCTTTTTGGCGGCCATATTGAATTGACTAATACCACACGGACTGACAATACTTTTAATGTTTACTAGCAATTTAGTAAATAATTTTTCATTTATTTTGGTAAGAATAAGTCCGTCAAAAGTGTTTACACTTCAATCATCACGCAAGTTTTTCTAATTTCTGTCAATTTCGCCATTTTTAACGAATGCTCGCAGTGCCATCTACAGTTCGGACTTATTTACTAGCAATCTGTATGCCTTTACCTTTATTTAAAGAAAAAGTTGTCGAAATCGGTTGGGTAGAACTGGAGTTGTTTCATTTATGGAAAAAAAGGACCTTCTAATTACCTTTTTTACCTTTTATTGGCGGCCATATTGAATTTACTAATATCATGTAGACTTACAATGCATTGCATTCTTACGTGGCAATATATTTGATAGTTTCCTAGTCATGTTGGTGAGAATAACTGTATCTAAAGTTTTTACACTTTAATCGTTATTAAAGTTTTCTAAATTTTGCTCGATTCAGCCATTTTTTATAAATTCTAGCAGTGCCATCCACAGTTCGGACTAATTTTCCAGTGATCAGTATGCTCTGACCTTTAGTTAAAAAAAAAATTTGTTTGAATCGGTTGGGTAGAAATAGAGTTATTTTATCTATGGAAAAAAAGAGCTTTATCTTCCACTATGCGCCCCTTATAGTATACTCTGTCTTACTCTAAGATTACGCATGAATTTTATTCTTTAAGTAAAGGTGACTGTCTTAGATAGATTAGATCAGTTTGAAAAACTAATTAACGACCAATCAGCAACCATATGGGCTGAGTCTGATTACTAATTATAACTAAGAACATGGTGATTTATGTCATTCTAATCATATGTCCACACTCATTGTCATGGCTTGTGTCCGATTATATAGGAAACAAAGAGTGCTACTATATGGATATCAACCAATCACCAGCTTGCCCTGCTTTTTGCCATATTGAATTGATAACCAATGGCTAAGCCCATTTTTTAACATTGCAAACTGGAATATTGAATACTCAACACGTAACAATTGGTTCAATATTGCGAAAAAGATGACAGGCCTATCATTAGCTCGTAAGATAGCTGCTTTTAAAAGATACCTTATATTTTTCACATCTTGTGATAAACCGTGTACAATTTAGACTCAACCAGTAATATAGGAACGTTTTTTGAGCTGCCCTAATTTCTTGTAATAACATTTGTGAGGTTTCGAGATCAGTGTTAATTTCTCTTATTTGCTTGTTTAGAGTAGTATTAACTATAGTTCGTTGTTTGGTGCGTTGTTGTCAATTGTTGAAAAGAAAGTACAACCAAGGTTTTCTTTCCTATACATATATGTGTTATGCGATTATATTTTCGTTATTCTTTAATATTATTTCATTTTTATAATGCGAGCGATAGTGCATATACACAAATAATACTGAAGATAAACTCTATTTGATTTTTTTGTGAACTTACCCTTACCTTTATATACATAGGACTACTTATAATTGTGGTTAAGACAACTTAAGAGCAGAACACTTGGAAAGAGATCTGAAATTATACAATAAAAATAAAAAAACGAAAATTAATTTCAAGATAATAATTTCGTGTGTTATTTTCATTGTATTCTATACTTGGATTTTAATAACTTAGTATTACAGGAGCTAATTACTAGTTTAATTAGATATGAAAAAGACCAAATTAAATGAGAAATCATATAAAAATTTTTTCTGTTCATCCCATACCCAACGCATCTGCTCCTTATCTTCTCCATTTTATTTTTTAATACAATTTCATAGGTTTGAATTAGACAATAATAATGAAGAAATAACTATTATATTTTGAAGAGGGTGGAGAGCTTGCAATACTTGCTTGAAAACCATAGAACTGTATAAGATATTAAAAAGATATATAAGTGTGCGTACGTTTATACAGTAGAAAGTTAAGTGTTCACTTGATATTTTTCTTGGAATATGATTTATTATTCAAATTTTCTTACATAATTTACACATTAGAACTATTTATTTAAATTATATGAGATTCAATATTTGGATTTTTCAATAACTTATTTGAATTGGACTTAAATTTTATACTTTACTTATAACTCTAACACTTTAAATTTATAGAAATTGGTACTGAATAGAATAGGGTATACCTAAGGAATTAATATTAAAGTCAAAGTTTACAAAGAAACAAAAACATGTAGCTGGATAGGAGCTAGGGGGAGTTGGAGAAGAGCCGATGGGGAGCTGTGGAGGAGCTGGAATGGAACAGGGGGAGCTAGTCCTTACCCTAAAACCATACAACTTTATAATGCAGTAAGATATTGATTTTAATTATATGAGACTCTACAATCACTCTTTTAATAACTGATTCGTATTGGACTTTAATTGTATACTTCACTTAAAACGCCAAAACCTATAACTTATAGAAAGTGTGACTGAATAGTTTGTAACTAAGATAGTAATGGAGTAGACAAAATTCACAAAGAAGCGTCATACTTAGATATCGTCATACTTAGAAATCTGCAAAAAATTATTGTTATATTGTAAGGAATTTGATAACAGTATTTTCGAAAATAATTTGAGACATAAAACTGTGTTAATTATTTTTTTTATTTGGTACGTATACAGCCATGTATTTGATTTTATTATTTTATATCCTTCTACGCTATGAACAAATAGTAGGTTTGCTTCATAAGCAAATGTACTTTCTCGTTTGATCAGTTAATTTTAAATCATCAATGTGATTTAAATTATAACATCTAAAAGTACAATATCTTTTCTTTAATATATATGGCTTTGAGTTGTAATTAGCTTTCTCATATTGTGGTTGGTTGAAACAAAATAGCACCCTACGATTTGCCATCTGTATCATCATTTTAATAAATGGTTAAAATTATAGTTTGTTCGTACAATATTATAAATTATTACCACAGTTATCAAAAATATGATTACGTAAATAAGCTATTGGGTTATTAGGTTACGTAAATGAGTTATTGCCTCCATCCTTATATGTAAAAATTCACAAAGAATTTGGCAAGAACCCTTACGCAAACTAAGGATAATCCTATGTCGCATCGGTCAGGCATGATGAAACTTTTTTATATTTTGTACAAACTCGTTGACTAGACGTCTGTATAATGTTATACTTCTAGATATCAATTAAATCAAGGAATAAAGTTTTTATTTTACAGAGATACAGGTACAATATTTGCAAGTAATCCATGCATCCGACGATACTCTTTACCAAAAATAGCACAACTTAAGCTTTGCAGTTAAATATAACTTTAAATATAACATAATAATCCTAATTGTTTACTATTTTAGCTTTATCTTTATGAAGCGTTCGCTGAACTCTTAGAAAAAAATTTAAGCCCATTGAGAAATTTAGTGCAGTTGTTTACAAATTATTTTAAAATAATTTGGTGACATTATAACCTTAAAAATCAGAAAAACGACATATTTTAAAGGGGCAGCCAGATAGACGAAAGTTAATGATTTTTATGGATTTCGTAAAGGGGGTAAACAATGGGGTGTGCATATCGGTTTTTTTTTATTTTACAATATTATCTCTGTTCTCCTATTTTGGATGTATCCTAATAAGACCAGGGTACAAATCTATTTTTAACTGATAGCATGTTAAGAATAATAATATAAACGTGCACAAGTTAATGAAAAACTGTTTCATAACGACATAACTTACAAAATACGAAAAAGTGCTATATTTTAGAGGAGAAAGATAGACAAAAATAATCATTTTCAAGGGTTTCTTTAAGTTCATGTTGACATTAAGGCACACAAATACAGAGGCTTTAGTCAGAAGCGGTTTTTGCACAGGTGGCTAAGGCGCATGTTTTGGTCATACAAGATACGACTGCTCAAGTAAGGCGTGGGTTCTAATCCAGGCCGAATCAACTTTGAAATTTTTTCAGAGTTGTTTCTGGCTGGAACGGATTTCCAGGCCTCGCAGCTGGTACATGTGATGGTTTTTTGCGAGGTTTTTTATTACCACGGGGTGCCCCGTAAAGTCTGTCCTGGGTCACCCTGGGCAAATGCAGGACTAGTAGAGGTAGTGAGAGCAGCAGGAGTGAGGGCTTAGAAGTAAAAAATGGAAAATGTCGGGCGTGTGTTGTAAAATATGCTTTAGAGAAAAGAGATGCTAGAAAGTGTTATAATCAAAATCCTTTACACTGAGATGGTGGAGGGTGCCCGTAAAGTCAACTACGGTTGATGTACGGATACCAATAAACAAAAAATAAATAATGAGGGGCTTGTCGATTTACATAATAACTGTCATTTTTCTCATTTTTGCTATTTTTCCTAGAATTGAGTCGGAAAATATTTTAAAAAAATCATATTATGCTTGAAAAATCATAAAATAGGTGCACAAATTTTCGTTTCAACGGGTTACAACCAGTGCTGCCAGACCGTGCGGTAGTGTCGCTCATAGTAGAGTATGGCAGAGTAGAGGCTCGTGGCTATTGGCCGGAGCCTCTACAGTACAGCCCGTAAGAGTCTCCCAAACCAAACTCCTCTACTCTAGCTCATCCCACCGCCTATAGGTATGTATAATCCAAGCCCGTAGGCACAACTTATGTGAAAAAAAGCCAATTTTTTCGGTTACTGTTAATTTAAAAAATGAAGCACGCGGAGTTGAGTTCAGCAAAATTAGGGTATTATAGAACACGCCTGTATG
>JAPYYV010007800.1:0-13117 GCA_030522625.1 Copidosoma aretas | reverse complement strand
TAACTAACGATAATTAACAACCATTATTTGAAATATCAATGATTATCTGCTATACTGAATTGGTTGAGTACCACTGAGTGGCATAAACGTCCTTAAACGAATACGAGGAAACGTGCGAGTTCATCTGCTTCAATAGGGATGTACACTCTTTATTCATTACGTTGAAAAAAACATTTTCTTTCTAAATGTCCAGTTTTTGCAAGTTTCTTTGCTCGTACACGATGGGCAGAGCATGATATATCATAAAGCACTAAATGCCATTTAATTTGTTAATATTGCACAGATCTTAAGTTTATAAAAATCCCCCCTAGTGCCCCTGCTTCATACGGCACCATCATGTCTATGAATATACATATACATCTCCATATTACATCTCTATGAATATCGGAATTTCGGATATTACTGTAACCTGTACATCGTGTCCCGTGGGGCCCCATCATGGAAATTGGACATAATTAACATTATTTCCTGCATACAGCTTACTTTTCCTTTTATTGTACTGAAAACCTCTTGCAATCATGGACGATGATGCTTCTAAGTGACACTTTTCATTTATTTATAAGCTTACTAATGCTGCGGATTCATTAGTACGTGAAGAAAAGGTAGGGGGATCGGTATCTTCAAGCGGTATCAGCTGCTCAAGATACGTGACTGAATTATCAAAATTTGATAAAAGCACTATACAGAAAGATATCCTTAGTTTTGCATGTCCGAATTATTATGTTATATATTACAGGAATAGAGTAAATTGTCCAAAACTCACCTTAAACTGGTTTTCAAAATAGTACCGAAACCGGTTTTATGTATCCGTTTTTATTGAGGTTCCTGGCCTTGGAGCCATGTCAACTCTCAGACTGACAAAATTCAGGTCATGGCTGAGGGTGTAGCTTGTTGCATTTACTTTAAAAATGGTCCAAAAACATTTCACGAAACTGGTCTCAAGATATGTTCAACAAGTAATCTCAAAACTGGTCTAAAAAATAGTACGAAAACTGGTCTTACATTTAAGTTTTCATCGGAGTGTCTGGCCTGAGAGTTCTGAAAACACTTACTGTGATAAAACTAAGGTATTTTCTGTCAGTGAGAATACAAGCCACACTCAGAGCGTACAAATACTTTTCTAGACAAGAACACAAAAAATGTCGAAGTGCTCAATCATTTTGTGGTAGCCAGCCAAAAACGTACAATGGATTTTTAAGGCTTCTCACATCTTTTTTTTAAACTATGCACAACCTTATAAATCAGCGCGTACTGGTTTTTGTGCTATCTGCCAAAAAGCTACATTCCTCTGTAAAAGCATCTTGATTTTTGAATTAGCTATTTAGATGGATTTACAACTTTTAAATTCAGCACGCAGAATAGTTGTTAGATATTTTTGTATGCAATCAAACTGCAATCTTATGATTGTGATAAATCATGAATATTCAATGCAAGTGTTATACATATTGTTCTCTCTATGAAACTTAATTAAAAACCCAATGATAGATAGTAAAGTACGAGCAACGTGCGATGAAAAATATTCTTAATATATTTTCGTTAGTAGACAATTACAGTATATATATTTAACGTGTAGTACAATAATGAGTATTAACCTACACAACTGCGATAATAAATGAACATTTGTACTGAATTAATGTTTGATCTTGAATTTCTATTATGTGATCTTTTATTATAATATAATAGTAGTTAAGGAAGGTTTTTTCCAGACAGAAGTCATAGATATATGTCATATAGCTGGCTTAGGGGGCGTGCCCGCCGGAACCCAGTTTTTCCCAAACACTATGTATATGCCGTATGACCAGTGGCTGGGGCCTGAAAGTGCGGTGCGAGGGTAGGGGGAAGTGAGCCCCGGCGCGGGCGGGTCCCCGGGAAATTCGGGCGCGAGATTTAAAAGTGTGTGCGTTGCTGATTACCGACCTCTGCATGCGCGCGAGGTTACCGGCCTGCAAGAATCGGGTTACCAGCCGGGGTCTGGTGCGAACTTTTCAAATTTGTGGAGGAGTAGGGAGTTGATTTCAAAGGGGATAAATAATAAATCTAAAAATATGTTTGATACATTTATTTAAAAAATATGAAAGGTATACAAATTCGAACATACATTATTATGATAAACTAGATTTAAAATGACAAAAACAAATGATTACGAAGTAATGAAAAATAAAAAACATGTTTTGCAAAAAAAATTATGGATACTTACTGAATTATTATTTGAAACTATTTGAAAAATACATGCACATATAATGCATCATGTTAATTAAACTATACTTAAAATAACATCAAAAACAAATGATTACGAAATAAAAAAAAATGTAAAACATATCTTACAAAAATTATTATTCCCCGAAGTATTATTGAAAATTATTCCCTATTACACTCTCTGCAGTCTGGTTCTGTGCATTGGTAATATGTAACCTAACAACCTTCCCAAACCCAATGGCGACTAATTTGGCGTAAGAAATTTTCATAATACCTATGTTCATTCTCTATACACAGTCCAAACATAAGACGCAATTGAGTACGCCACTCTATCTCGTTAAATGCGATTCGACCTCTAACAATACTGTGTGTATCATAAGGCAATCGATTAATGAGGTGGTATTTACGCCACATTGTTTTCTTCAGTACATGATGGTCCGAACACAGTTTGGAAGAATCAACAAACCTTTGGCGTTTTTTGTCATAGATCGTACACTTGCACAAATACACTTTGCTGATTATGTATTTTCTTTCCACGTCACGATTCTACAATTATTTTCTGAACGATTCACGCGATTGTCGACACTCTCCCCATGGTAGATATTTTACTTCTGTGTACCTTAGTATTTAATACACAAGTGAATTGTAATATAAAAATATTTTAATTATGATGGTTTTGATAAAATACATTACATCAGACATGTCACTGTGTAACTTTGTAGGTTTTTTTTTTTAATTTGGTAAGCGTCAACTACAAACCGTGTAGCTAGGTTAGCAAAAGCCAACTAAAGTAACATTTTTCCCAAAATTAAAAGAAGACCGCAGGAAAGAGCTAACGCGCAAAACAAGCAGGACGTAGTTTAAAATATTGCTCTGTAGGAACTCAAAAATCACTTGCAGCTGTCCAGCAATATGCTTTCTTGAGTATAAAGGAGCGGTATGAAAAGGACGGCCTGGATAAGAAGTATATGACAGGAAGGATTCGCTAAATGGCCTCCGTTTGGAACGTGGGGTTTTATTAAGTTTATGATGAGTAAGGTTTTCGAAATGACAAATGCGTGAAATGAATATTATACATTCATTATTGTCAGAACACAGTGGAAAATACAAACAATACTAAATGGTAAAAGTTGTTGGTAGTACAAATTATCACAACTTAATACTAGATTTCAATAGTTTTATTATAAATTCTAGTTTAATCGTATCTACTATACGATAGTTTTTATAACATAATTATACATACGCAAGAAATATTAAAAGTTATGCTCAGATTTACTAATTTAAATACATGAATTATTCATAACACGCCATTTCTAAATTTCTTACATTTAGTTATTCGGTTGAAAAATGTTACAGCTATTCTATCATTGTTAATAGTATACGGTAAAAAAAAGGAACAAAACATATCCAAAAAATAATTGTTACACATAAAAAATAAAAAGTCAATACAATAATTGCCGCACAATCTTGAGTTGATATCTTGTAGTTGCTGCAAATTCCATAAATAAGTATTACAACTTATTCTGAGTCAATCGATGTTATGTGAGATTGAGGGTGGTAATCTATAGCTGTCAAAGTACACTCCATTACCGTCAGCATCAACATATACAGCTATCTAATGCGCACCTGGTTTAGAAATTTCGTCTGTATTAACTACGAAGCCGCAGGGACTAGTCCGTGAGAAAAGCAGTTAATCCGATGGGAATACACCCAGTGTTGGGGCAGGGTTGGGACACAACACAGAGATCTGCGTAATTGTAGCAAATCCATTTATGAGTTCAAATCCACTACTACTTGACGATTTGAATCTATTTCCAAAATATTATCGTATTCCGCGTACAAAACACAATCTGTAGACGTCGTGAGCGGTGTCTTGATTCCAAACAGATAATATCCTTCGAGATAATCTTTTTTGTAAATGTTATTTTTTTCGTTCATGTAGGAGATGCCGATCCCAAAAAAAAAATGTATGATATGCTTCTACAAACATTTGTGATGCTCCTGTGAAAGTCGGTTGTAGCGGCTAACTCGGTACTTGTACACCGTCGACGTATAACGACAAAAAATTTATCAAATAATTTTGAAAGTTGAAAGGATTTGATTTTCGATCCCCGTTAAAGGCCTTCTTGTCCACAAAACCTAAAATAATTATTTTCGGAAGTTGGCCAAAAGTAACATTATCGAAACAATCACCACTATTATCGCTATGTAGCGTGAAAGATTTACCTCCGACACGAGTGATTGGATATTTTGCTGTAGTGTTTGCTAGACTTGTTGCGTATACGGTCAATACAGTAGCGCTAACTTTTACTCGTCGAACAAGAAGGGTTGCCTCGATGATACTGACAGAATAATTTTTTGTTGAACCATCCATAAGGCAGATCGCATCTTTTGCGCGCACCAACCGGAAACGAACTTCGATACCGTTCAGTAATAATTTGTCCTGATTAAATACATTGCAGTGTAAATGACCCATCAAATCCGAGGTCGATTAATCTTTTAAATATTCTTGTCGTTTAGTGAGTGCTCCATTTTTATTCAATCCAGGTAATTCATTTATTTTGCCAGCAACATCGATCTCCCACAGAGCCGTTGATAAATGCGATGCTTTTGCCGCCGGTCCATAGTTTAAAAGCGTTTCAATATACGCTCTGTAGGGATATGCATTATTCGGAGGGATCACGAGTTTTTGATTAAAATATACGTCGACTTGGTTGAATATCGAGTGCAAAAAATTGTTCACAATCGCTACAAACGCATCCCCAGCTTCGTCGTAAGGTGTCAAGCAGGTGTTGAGCAGCGTATGAGCAAGATCTATGTAATCTTCGTTCTTAGAACTTACAACGAACTCTATAGGACTGTCGTCGTTTAACGACGAAACAGGCTTGTAATGCGCCCAACGAGTGGCTTCTCATTAGCTTCTAGATTTTTGCTGATACTCTTTAGGTACGCTGCTGACGATCGCTTTATCGCTCATGCCATAATCTTCTGTAGGCGTGTTGTCTTTAACATCGTTTTGCGACGATTCTACAGGCTCACGCTTTTCATCGATAAATATCTGTGTAATACTCTCAAATATTATTTTAATCTATCGTATCCGTTACCACGTGAATTTAAATCTAGAATTTTTTTCATTGCGTCATCCAGTTGACTTAAATTATCTCCGACAGTCTGTGTAGTTTGCAAAACTGGTTGTGTGAAAAAATTGTTAGCAGCAGTAACGCCCTCGTTTGCATCGCCGTAACTATTTTCTCTCTTGATTCTTTCGAGCTGATCTTTAGAGAGTAAAATCACTTTTTTTGCTGTGTCCATTTTTTTTTGTATTACAATATTCTCGATATTATTTATTTCGATATTATATGAATGGTAAGAAACCATTGCCCTTTTGAACTATAGTTTTTTTCTTCTTTTTCATGCAAACTTATACTAGGTGTGTAAATATACTTGTTGCATATTTAGGCAGGTAAACGTATTGATACTCGTCGTCTGAAAATATACATGTTCGAAATCGAAATTCGTCTAAAGTATCTCGCTTATAATCTACGAAAAGGTAACCCTGACCTTTTACGGTTACGTCTTAATATGACTGTTAAATGAACTTGGAATTTTCGGGGAATAACTGCCGAGCCAAATGTATTTGTGCGCGATCGCGTGGGTTTTCGAATAGGACGATGTACCAAGCGTTGAGACTAAGGTCTCGAGAATAAATAACTTGTGAAAAATATTCTGCGTTATAAACATCACGCTAATGTTTTTGTGATCACTGCCCTTTGTAAATAGATCGACAACAGCGTTATTCGAAGACTCGCGCATCAAATCACTGATGATTAAAAGTTTTTTAAGATGGAGATCGTTTGAATAATCCTCAGGTTTCGGCAAACCCTCGCGAAACTCAATTTGTTGATCGTTTTTTAAAAAATTTTCACTTTTGTAGCCGTCTTGTAACTCGGCGTAATAAAATAAAATTCGATCAAACGTCACGTTAGACATTTGATCCAAAAAGTTTAAAAACCTTTCGATAAAAACTGTTTTTCCACAGCTTGTTGTGCCGCATATAATACTTGTCCACGGATGCTGCCAGCGAGTATCCATTGTGTCAGAGATTATATACTAAATTTATTTTCCAAAGCGTGTACATTAAATACTGTTTTTGAAGCGTATACCTATGAGCCGGAGGGGAGTGGCGGCAGCGGCGGTGGCAGTGGCGCGGCGGCTGCGGTGGTGATGCTACAGTATAGCTAGAAGTTATGTATACACATACATATCCAGCTAAATAATCAGCTGACTTGTTTCTGCATGCACTAGACTAGTGCCGCTCTCTCCTGTGCTACAGTACGGCTAGCAGTTATATATACGCAGACATATACAACGTATGGCTTGTTTTGATGTATCATAGTCAGCTAAAATGACTGCGTGTTCAACAAGCGCTGCTCTCCCCCCTTTCTAGCCGATTCCTATAGCAAGCTGTTATGTATGCTACTGACCCCATGCGCTACCCAAGCCATCCAGGTGAACGAAAACAAATATGGGGGCCAACTGGATACAAACCGACGATCTCTCGATCTGCACTGAGCTACACCCCCAACTATATTATTCCCTTGGGCATCTTAAAGAAGAACAGCAGGTACGAACAGGAAAGCCTTAAAGGGTCTTTGTTATCTAGTGTATGCGAAATACTTACACATCCACTATTGATGGTTCCAAGTGGTAGCTCTTCTTTAAGTTTTGAAAGATGCAAACCCTTGATAGCTCAGTTGGTTAACGGTTTCGTTGGCATGAAATCGTCGGTTTATTTTGAGCTATCGAGGGTTTGCATTTTAAGTTTTCAAATTATTTTTTAAATACATAATAATATATAATAATATTTATAATTTAGTCGAAAATATTAAAAATGTATGGATAGGAGATATGAATGAAAAAATCCAAATATTAGTTATCTCTCGATAATCAAAAACATTGGATGGATTAAAAATCCTTACAAATTTTACGTGAAAAAAAATATTATCGCATATTAATACTATCGCAAACCTCCTTTCTGGTGGCATATTTGATTAAACGTGTATCTATAACAAAACAAAAAAATAATTTTTACTTGTTTCTTTTCCTATAACCGAAAGGGTACGATAATGTTTCTGAAAGAAAGCGGCGCTTTTTCAGTACTATTTTGCAAATTTTATCTTCATTGCGTGTTACAACCTTATGCATATTTGTTTTCCGTATCATTGAATTTTGAATTTTTATTTTATTTTCTTTGTCAGAATCTACGTTATTTTTACTCCAACGGTTAATCATAGCAACAATTGAATAAAAGTTTATTTTTAATGAATTTTCATAGCTTAATTTAATCCCCTTGACTCTGTACGTGTCGTAATACTGTCCATGTGGTGTCCGAACACGGTATGCATAAAAGTTGGGCTCTCCAGAGACGAATGTATATATGTAAGAACCCTCACCATACCATTCTAACTCGTCCGTGAACTGTCCTAACAACGACCCCGTAGGTAGTTGATATTCATCAGAGTCTAAGTCGTTAGACGTAAATATTTAGGAATTTGTATCTTAATACAACACCTTTCATCGAGTTTCTCCAAATAAGAGTACAATTTTAAACGCGCTTGTGCCGTTGTGTATGCAGCTATCGCGGCGTTAGTGCATGGTAAAGATAGCGCTACTTCCTCTTTGAACCGCCATGTTACATACATGACTCTATCGTTTGCGGGTAGGCAGTGCTCCACATATTTTTCACTGTCAACTTATACCTTTAATGATTCTTTATACTCATTAACAACGCTTATCTGAGGTATATTACCACGTTGTCCAAATTTACCCCAAAAAAAATTCAAACACAATTTAGCAACGGATCGCATCCCGGGTTTTTTTTAAATTTTATCCATGTCTTATTTAATACCCTTCTCTCTTTCGTAATTACAAATGTATTCTGATTTATCGATTTCAGTTTTTACCGCACAAGGCTACCCACTCACTTCTTGTTTGATCTTCAAATAAGTATCGATGTATTTGGAAAATAATTCGCCTGTGTGTGAACTAATATAATATTGATCAACCTTATATTGCCAAATCACATCAATTTTTAATATTTTGTATCCGAGGTCCAAAGCTTTTTTTATTTCCACAGATACCCACGTACCTACTCATGCTCTATCAATCTTGTTATCGTGATTACACTACTTCTAAGAGCAGGTTTGCATACACTCACAACACAATCCAAAAAGTAGACGACTGTTTACTTTTGATTGAAGTACGGGGTAAAATAAATCTTGTGGAGTTTAAATTGTACATTTTACCAAACCTGCAACATTTTTTTTGAAATTTTCAAAGTTTTCGCCTGACAATTGTACACACTCAGATCTAACATAAATTTTTGGATGTTGAACCGGAAAGATACTTGTTTTAAGATATAAGTATAGAGTGAACAAATGTCTAAATATCTTATTTTTTTGTTATTTTTAACCGTATAGTGAGTAGCAATGCTCCCCATACGTCCACCATAACAGGCAGCTCGGGGGTTTAAGATATTATTTTGAGCGACAAGATGATTTTTATATACTCTACATAGTCGTTATTTTTCGTGAGTTGATCGAAATCGTGCTCCTACATTTCAATAACCCTGTATCCATACTCGCGTATTTTCTTGGTTAATTTAATAGTGTTTTCATACCTCTCAGTATAAGACTCGTGGTTATTAAATTTTTCAACCCTGTCATTAAGGTAACAACGAAGGCACCCATGAAAATAACAGCTGTGAAACTGAAAGATAGTTCCTTTACTGTATCTTTTTGAGTTTTTAAATAACCGTAGACTAGAGGGCCTTCTATCAAACGATATTCTCGCAGTCTACCTGCATGGATAATCTCTACATTTCCTATTTTCTCCTTCCATAGAAGCCAGCAGATACATTTTTCTGAAAATTGACCTGTACGCGTAAATCCTGTTCTCGGTATAATACTTATTGTACCTTTTTGTAAGAAATTTTTTCTGTATGATACAGAACATGCGCTTGCAATCGTCACACTCTCAACAAACGGGTCTACTTTTCCTACTTCGCTAAAGATTTTCCGGAAAGCTGTGCATGCTAGACGTAGTATTCTTAAATCTTGTACACAATACTCAACACGTTCTTTCTTAAAGTCAAAGCATATGTCTGTCTTTGAGGTTACTTCACCATACCATTTGAAAAATTCAGCGCGATCGTAAGTACTAATAGAATTTGGTGCGTAGAATCGTCCTTCAGGATAAGCATATGTATAATTTTCTTCGCTGGGTTCGAATAAGTGTGGAAAAAATCCTTTTTTAATATTTTCTCCATGATTGAATGTTTTTGGTAAGTCGGACAATTTCATAGGTAGATAACTCAAACTATCTATAAACTTTGTTCTACCTACAGACATGCGAATAATATTACGTCTGTTAAGAATAACCTCGGGAGATATATTCTTGTTATCGACTATATATTTTATTATAAACTGTGCATCGAACGCTTTAGCATTATGCGCTATGAATGCAAACGAGGAAAACGTTTTACTATTCATTCATACGGCAAAATCAACGAAATTTTTATGGCAATTTTTAACTTTTAAAGTTAATTGTTTAACAACACATAACGTGGAAAACGCTAGAGGGTTACCTTTCACATTGTTTATACACGTACTGCCACGGAATTGTACTACGCAAAGAATCGGTGTATGTATATGCGTATTAGCTGTATCGTGTAACGCATCGTTTTTTCTTGTTTCGAAATCGTAAAATATGTAGAAATTTTGTTTTTTTGTGACTCGTGTATACTTATTTCTCTTAATAGGTTGCATGTTACAAAGAATATCAGTTTCATGTATGCTTCTACATTCTTTGCAATACTTTTTTCCGCACTCGTATTTGCTCGTATTCAAATTAATCAGTCTGTCGCAAGCATTACAAATTTTTATTACTTCACATACACTTCTTGTCGCTAGCTTATGAGATTTTACCCGTGCAAATGATCCTTTCACCCAATGATTGACGTAATATTGCTGATCATGAAATATCTGCCCACAGTCTGCACACGTTTTATTTAAAGCATGATACTTTACATCTATAAATAAATCGCAATTACCCGCTATGTCCTCTAAACCGTCGTAAACTAAAGGGGTCTCGTAGCTGAACGATTATGAATCGTATGTCCTGACACATATGTTACGCTGCACGAAATATCTCTGAAATTTAGAAAATTCTAACGCTCCATACCCTTGTTCATTAATCATATCGATTACACAGTCTTCTATTAGTTAAACAGCTGCTGGTTTTTGTTCTTATTCTGTTTTTTTTTTTTTTTTTTTTCCACTTTTTTGTCCAATCAGAAGAGCTATTTTTTCCTACCTAAACTTCACCGCATACAAGCGCCCTAGCTAAGCAAAGATTCTCTATTATTTATTATTAGAAACCCATTTATATTTAACTTATTCCACGTATCTTCCGACGTACCCCATCCTTGAGGAATTTTTACATATGTCACTTCAATGCTTACAGTTTTGGCAATATCAATAATCCGTTTACGTTGGTCAATTTTTTCACACAAGGGCCAAATATCTTTAAAAGTTAGTGTAATAATTAATTTATAATATAACCAAGCGGCCCCCTCGGTTGAAGCGTCCGAATATAAATCCACCCCTACCATATAATTATTACTTCTATATTCTTGTTTGATTACTGCAACGACCTCGCGGAACACATGTTTGACCCATTCCAAAACATTAGTATCATCCGTAGGTTGCAAAACTTTGAATTTTATAGCACGACACGTCATCATACATGTTTTGACAAATTTTTTTCTATCGCTCTCTATATTAATATATTTTTTACCTGGAGATAGTGATGGTTCTTTATCGATCTGCATGCTCATATCGACGCCACGACGAATCTCTCCACCGCTTTGTTGCAGCTGCTGATGATTTTCGCTGACTCTCGTATCAGCGCTATTCGGAAGCTCTCCGATGCGTTGTTGCTACTGCTTATTTGCGAATGAATTTTTACTCTTCGAAGCAGTATCTATTAATTAATATTGATATTAATATGAAAATATAGAATAATAGCTTAATACATGTGCATAAAATTAATGAATTTCCTGCAGAAATGTTTTTTTGCGTCCTAGCAAAACTTTCCGCACCCGATGGTATTGGTAAGGGTCCCTTACCTCCCTCTCTTACTATCTCCGTCTGCACGCACACATCGATACTGATAGTATCCTGCTGACGCGTCTTCATAGTAGTCTCAGAATTCCTGTTTACAAATTCAGCAAATAATTATTAAAACAATTTTGTAAATTATCTCGAACATTAAACATTATGCAAAAAGGTAAGCATATGAAATTTCTCAAATACCTTTAAAAGTATTTTGTTTCTTATTGAAACTCTGCAACCCTAAGGCTCCAGGAATCAGATTCTCCACATCGTTCTCGGGTTTTCTTTTAATTACATGCTTGACGGTGAAAAGGTTTTCAAAATTACCCTAAAATTCCATTACAAGACCCATCTCCTTTGCAACTATCATAGGAAATTTGCATGCTTCATAACATTTGTTTCTGACATAAAAATTTAAAAATAATATGTATTACTTACTCAAATCATCATATGCGCTGTATACGTCCCTGAGGGCTTCGTTGCATCTTGCATCATTTAGCAAGCACTGTACCACCGATTGCAACGCGATGGAGCTTTCTCCTGAAGGAGTCGGGTATAAAGCAGCCACGTTTACGTACCCCAAGTAATCGTTGAATATTACTTGCAATACATCAACGAGTTCATTCATTGAGTATTCGGTAGCACCTTGTTCAACCATTCGTCCGTATATACTATCCATGCCTTCTCCGATACAATATTCGCATTCCACGCACACGAACGTACAACTTCAAACAAATCATGTATCATCGACGATTCCATTGTTTTTAATATTCAAGGTAAGAGGACAAGAAAAAAGAAAATACACACTTAAAAACTTCTCAATCCACGATAAAACTGCTGACGACCAGATTTCGACTTTGCGACAAAAAGCAAAAGCTGTTTCAGCAAAGAAGGACAAGAGGTACTGATTTTCTTTTCGGTTTTCTCTTTTCCTGCAGAATCTTACCTCTCCTACTTCTAAGCAAAATTTTCTATGCTACAGATTAATAATAAGTATACATGTGGGGGAAACTCGTCCGTACATATACCGTTGTCGGCAGAACTGTAACGTTGCGGTGTAAAATTTATTGCACCCAAGGGACATATAAAAAATTTCGCAGGTATGGGGGAAGGATGAGTGATTCACACATCCGCTCTTCTACATTATTTCTATATACCAAGTCATAAATTTCCATGCAGAACGTTTAGGTTTGTTTGTCAAACTTTTACATCATAAGTGCACGTTTGAAAATGTTTAATCTTTCAACGTACACTGTTTATAAGTCGTCTTTTTCCATCACCCATTAGGAAAATTTAAGGAAGAGGGAGAAATCGTGTATCAGCAGAAATTAGTAGAGAGATTGCTAACGCCAATGTTAACGTGCATGCCGACTTTTAGCCACTGACTCAAGCGCCACGCCATGGCCAGCCGCCGAACCAGGAGCATACTTTACTCGACGAGAGGCTACGTCACGAAAGGGGTGGAGCCAAAGTGTGTGCCTGTGGGTGCGAGGGAGAGGAGTAGACATGTGCTATATAGATGTACAGGGGAGAGGACTCAAGCGAAGAAAGGAAGGAAGATGCGTCCGTTTATATCTATATATATAAGTACAAGGTACAGCTGAGCGGAGCAACACCAACCTAATGTGCACATGCGCAGGCGATGATTACGATAATGCGATGTATTTCTTTTACTATATGCATAACACTTTTCACTTTATATCATATACAACTGACACGCTGTTACACGATATTGTACGCATCAACCT
>JAPYYV010007799.1:0-15324 GCA_030522625.1 Copidosoma aretas | reverse complement strand
GTTTTTGAGGTGAGGTATTAAACGAGATGTGGTTAAAAGAAGAAAAATGAATGATCTTGACCTGATCCTCTTGAGAATTTGAGATACGTGAGTTTCAATAGGGTAAATTTTTCATAGACTGAAAAATGGCTAATTTTGTGATTTTTTGAGGTTAGGAATGCAATTTTATGCTAAATCCATTCACTATTGAGACGTGAACTTATAAAGATAAAGAAAATCTCATATGGCAACGTTTATCTCTGAGATCGACAATTTTTTCGTTTGCAAAACTGTGTATTCCACATCCATTGTTTTATACTGTTTTTTTTGGTTGGAAAAAAAATGTGACGTGATAGAGCGATTTGGGCTACGGATTCGTGTTTAGCGACCCCAAAAACACCTAGTACACATTATGGCATCTTTGTGCGTTTTACTTTTTTTTTTGTGGTCCTGTGTCATTAAACGAAGGAGTAGACAGCCGCACGTGCCAGTTTGTTGTGATTTGTCTGCGTACGTTATTATTAAATAGATAAATTAATTATTACACTAGAGTGAAGACAGTTGTTCGAGATGGTTTCTTGGGATTCTTATAGACAGTCGGGCTACCCGAGTTTTTGATATTGGTTTTTTGCGTCATTGTTTATTAGATGAATTAATTATTAATCTAGAGTGTAGACAGCCAGCTTTACTAGGGTTTTTGATATTGTTTGCGTGTGTTATAATCATAGAAACATATAAATTATTAAATAAGAGTGTACACAGTGGGACATGCCGAGTTTTTGGGAATTGTCTGCTTGCGTAATTATTAAATAGGTTAATAAATCAGTATAGACAGCCGGACATTAATGTTTTTAGGGCATTTTCTCCTGTCGTTACATGTAGATAGATCAATTAATTTTTAAACTAGGGTGCAGACAGTTGGGTGTGCTAAAATCTTGGGGATTGACTGCTTGCGTTATTATTAAAGAGATAAATAAATTATTAAACGAGGGTGTAGACAGCCAGGGGTACTGTGTTTTTGGTGATTTTTTGGTTGCGTTATTATTAGATCGATGTATAAATCTGTAAACTAAAGTGTAGACAGTCGGACATGAGAGTTTGTTGGAGATTTCCTTTTTGCGTTACTTTCAAATAAATAAATTAATTCTTTAACTAGGGCGCAGACACCTGAAAGTGCTATGTTCTTATTGGTTGTCACCTTGCGGTATAATTAAATCGATGAATTATTAAATAAACTAGAGTGTAGATAGTCAAGTTTACTGAGTTCTTGGGGATTATCTGTTGGGTTATTGTTAAATAGGTAAAAAAATAATGAAACTGAAGTGCAGACATTTGGGCACACAAGGTTCGTTAAGATCATCTGCTTGCGTTATTATAAATTGGACGAATTAATTAGTAAGCTAGAGTGCACACAGTCGGGCGTGCTAGGTTTTTCGGGTATGTCGGTTTCTGTTATCATTAAAATGATAAATAAATTATCAAATAAGAGTGCAGACTGTCGGGCAAGCTGG
The DNA here is from genome assembly GCA_030522625.1 of Copidosoma aretas. Classification (NCBI taxonomy): domain Eukaryota; kingdom Metazoa; phylum Arthropoda; class Insecta; order Hymenoptera; family Encyrtidae; genus Copidosoma; species Copidosoma aretas. Next base: position 13,834 of record JAPYYV010007799.1, on the reverse strand, counting down.
GTTCATTAGGATTAGTTACTTGCGTTATCATTAAATAGATGAATATATCATCAAATTATAGAGCAAACAGTCGGGCGTTATAAGTTTTAAGGCTTCGTTTGCTTGCGATATTATAATGTAATTAAATAAATCATTGGACTATAGTGAAGACAGTCGCGCAAACAAGGTTCTGGATTATCGTCTGCTTGTGTTATCTTTTAAAAGCTTACATAAATCATCAAACTTAAGTACAGACACACAGTTGTGCTTGGCTTTTAAAGATTATTTGCTTGCGTTATTACTATATAGATAAATGAATCACTAAACTAGAGATTAGACAGTCGAACTACCCAAGGATTCGATATTGTTTGCATGCTTCATTATTGGATAGGTGAATAAATCATTGCACTAGAGTGTAGACATTCGGGCGTGAATGTTTCTGGGGTATTTTCCGCTTGCGTTACATTTAAATAGATACAATAATGATTGAACAAGGGTGCTGACAGTCGGTCGTAATGAAATATTGGGGATTGTCTGCTAGTGACATTATTTATTAGATGAATAAATCATTGAACTAGAGTGTAGAACGTCGGGCTTACTGGATTTTATGATATTGTCCGCTTGTGTTATAATTAAATAAATATATACATTACTAAACTGAAGTACAGAATGTCTGGTGCGCTGGGTTTTTAGGGATTGTCTACTTGCGCTATTGATAAATAGATAATAGAATCATTAAACCAGAGGGTAGACAGTCAGGTTAACTTGGTTATTTAATATTGTCTGCTTGTGTTATTATTAAATAAATATTTAAATTTTTAAAATAGAGTGTAGAAGGTGGAAAGTCCTTAACTTTTGCGGATTGTCTGCTTGCGTCATTATTAAATAGATAAATAAATCGTTAATCTAGTGTGTTGGAAGCCATGTTTTTTAGATTCCTAGGAATCGTCCGCTTGTGGTATTATGAAATAAATAAATAAAATATAATACAAGAGTGTGGACTGTCAGGCGTGCCGGGTCCTTATAGATTGTCTGCTTGCGTTAGTATAGATAGATAAATGAATCATTAAATTAACGTGTAGACATTTGGGCATGCTGGGTTCTTGGGGATTGTTTGCTTGCGTTATTGATAAACAGATAAATAAATCATTATGCCGGAGTATAGACAGTCGATCTATCCGGGTTTTTACGATTGTTTGCGTTTGTCATTATCAAATAGATGAATTTATCATTATACTAGAGCGTATACAGTCGGGCGTACATGTTCCTGGGGGATTTTTGCTTGCGTTACAATTAGATAGATTAATGAATCATCAAACTAAAGTGTAGACAGTCGAGAGTGCTTAAATCTTGGCGATCGTATGCTTGCGTGACTAATAAATTGATGAATAAATCAATAAACTTGAATGTAGACAGTCAAGTTTACTAGGTTTATGTATATTTTCTGCTTGTTTTATTATTAAATAAATATACAAATTCATAAACTAGAGTAAAGACAGTCGGGTGTGCTGAGTTTTTGGGCATTTTCTGCTTGCGTAATGATTTATTAGATGAATAAATCATTAAACTAGAGTATAGACAACTGGGCATGTAAGTTCCTTGGGGATTTTCTTCTTGCGTTACTTTTAAATAGATAAATTATTTATTAAACCAGTGTGCAGATAGTCGGACGTACTGGGTTGATGGAGATAGTCTGATTGCGTTATTATTAAATGGATGAATTAATTAGTAAACTAGAGTGCAGACAGTCAGACATGCTAAGTTCTTGGGGATTGTCTGCTCGCGTCATTATTAAATAGATGTATTATTCATTTAACTAGAGTGTAGACAACCGTGCATGGATGTTTCTTAGCATTTTCTTTTTGCGTTACTTTTAAATAGATAAACTAAATTTTAAACTAGGGCTTAGACAGTCGAGCGTTATGGGTTTTTAGTGATTGCCTGCGTGCGTTATTATTAGACAGATGAATAAATCATTAAACGAGAGTGCAGACGGTGGGACATGCCGAGTTTTTAGGAATGTTTTGCTTGCGTTACTATCAGATAGATGAATAAATCATTTAACTATAGTGTATACAGTCGGGCGTGCTTAAATCTTGGGGACTGTCTGCTTGTGTTATTAATAAAAATTAATATATAAGAAAATCGTTGAACTAGAGTTTAGACAGTCGGTACTGGGTTCTTATATATTTTCTGCTTGTGTCATTATTTAATAAATATCTTAATTATTTAACTAGATTAAAGACAGTTGGTTGTGCTGGGATCTTGGGGATCTTCTGCTTGCGTCATTATTTAACAGATGACTGAATTATTAAACTAGATTGTAGACAGTAGGGTTCACAACGTTTTTTGACTTTGTCTCCTTGTGTTATTAATAAATAAATATATAAACTATTGAACTAGAGTTCCGACAGCCGGGTGTGCTGCGTTCGTGGGAATTGTCTACTTCTGTTATTAATAAATCGATAAATGCATCAATAAGCTAGAGTGTAGACATACGGGCATGAAAGATTCTTAGGGATTTTCTGCTTGCCTTATTATTATATAAATGAATAAATGATTAAACTAGAGTGTATAGATTCCGTCATACCGGGTTTTTGGAGATTGTCTGCTTGTAGTATTATTAAATGAATATAAAAATCATAACACTATAGTAAAGACAGTCGGGCGTGCTAAGTTTTCGACAATTGTCCATTTGCGTTATTTGAAAAAAGAAAATAATCCAATAAACTAGCGTGTAAAGAAGAATAAATAATTAAACAAGAGTGTAGATAAAGGATTTTACCGAGTTGTTAGGGATTGTATGTTGTCTTATTAATAAATATGTAAATAAATAATTGAACTTTAATGCAGTCATTAAGGTTGCTGAGTTCTTTATGATCGTCTGCTTGGATTATTATTAAATAGGTAAATTGCTTATTGAACTGAAGTACAGACATTCGGGCTTACTGGCTTTTTGAGGATCGTCCGCTTTCGATAATATTCAATAATTAAATAAATTATCATGGTGTATTGCAGACAGTCTTTCATGCAAGGTTTTAAAGGATTGTCTACCTGCATTATATTTTAAAGATGATTTAATTATTAAACTAGAGTTTAGAAAGACGGGCGCAAAAGTTTCTCTGGGATTTTTGGCTAGCGTTACTTTTAAATAGATGAATTATTTATCAAACTGGGGTTTAGACAGTCGGGCGTGCTGGGTTCTTGGGAATTGTCTATTTTCAGTATTATTGGATAAATATATAAATCATTACACTAAAGTAGAGACAGTCAAGCATGCTGAGTTTTCGACAATTTTCCATTTGTGTTATTTTTAAAAAGATGAATAATCTTTTTATCTACAGTGCAGACAGTCGAAAGTGCTATGTTATTTATGGTCGTCTGCTGGCGTTATAATTAAATAGATGAATAAATAATTAAACAAGAGTGTAGATAGGCAGGTTTACTGAGTTCTTGGGGATTGTCTGTCTGTGGTATTATTTAATAAATATATAAACCATAAAAGCAGAGTACAGACAAGCGGATGTGTTGGGTTCATGAAAATTGTCTGCTTAGGCTATTATCAAATAGATGACTGAATTATTAATTTAGTAAGTAAAAAGCTGTGCATGGAATTTCCTTTAGGATTTTCTGCTTGCTTACTTTTAAATAGATTAATTCATTATGAAACTTGGGTGCAGACAGTCGAGCGTGCTAGGTTATTGGGGTTTTTATGCTCGCATTATTATTAGATAGATGAATGGATCATTGAACTAGAGTGTAGACAGACGGGCATGGTGAGTTATTGGGGATTGTCTTCTTGCGTATCTACTAAATAGATGAATAAATCATCTAACTACAGTGTAGATTGTCGGGTTTACTGGGTTTTTTGATATTGTCTGCTTGTGTTATTATTATATAAATATATTATCATTAAACTAGAGTACTGACAGTCGGGTGTGCGAGTTTCTTGCGGTTTTTCTGCTGGCTTTATTATTAAAGAGATGAATTAATAATTAAACTAGAGTGCAGACATTCGGGTCTGGTGGATTCTCAGAGATCGTCTGCTTACGTTACTATTAAATAAATAAATACATTATTAGATTATAGTGCAGCCAGTCAGGCGTGATGGGTTTTTAAGAATTTTCTGCTTGCGTTACTATTAATTAGATAAATTGATCATTTAACTATAACGCAGACAAATAGGTATGCTGGGTTTCATAGGGATTGTCTGCTTGCGTTATTATTTTATAGATTCATATATAATTAAACTAGGGTGCAGACAGTCGGGCATGCTCAGTTTATGCGGATTGTTGGCTTGCGTTATTATTATATTGATAAATAAATCATACAACTAGATTGCAGACAGTCATGCGTACTGGGATCTTGAAAATTACCTGCTTGTGTTTATAATATATAGATGAATAAATCATAGTACTCAAGTGTATACAGTTGACAGATCTGAGTTTTTGCGGTTGTCTGCTTGCGTTATTATCAATTAAGTAAATAAATACTTGAACTAGAGGGCAGACAGCCGGGCGTGCGAGGTTTTTGAAGGATGTCTATCATGTCTGCTTGCGTTCTTGCTAAATAGATACATGAATCAATAAACATGAGGGCTAACGGTTTGGCGTGCTAGTATTTTGGGAATTGTCAGCTTGTGTTATTGTTTAATAGTTCAATAGATTGTAAAACTAGAGTGCAGAAAGTCCGGCAAGCTGAGATTTGGTAAATGTCTGCTTACGCTATAAAAAAAAATCAATCATGAATCAAGTCTGCAGACAGTCGGGCGTGTTTTGTTTTTGGAGATTGTCAGCTTGCGTTTAATATTAGATAGATAAATGAATCATTAAACAAGAGTGTAGACAGTCGGTTTTACAAGGTTCTTGAGAATCGTCTGCTCCTGTTATCATTAAATTGGTAAATAAATAATTGAACAAAAGTGCAGACTTTTAGGCGTGCTGGGTTCTTTAAGATCGAAAACTTACATTCTTATTAAATTAATTATAGGAGGTCATAGGTTCTTGGGGATTTTCTTCTAGCGTTACTATTAAATAGATAATTTTATTATCAAACTAGAGTGCAGATAGTCGGGCCCACTCAGTTTTTGGGGTTTGTATGCTTGCGTTGTTATAGAAAAAATAATTGATTTAACTAGAGTTAAGACATTCGGGCGAGCTGGATTTTAAGGGATCCTCTGCATAAGTTACCATTCATTAAATAAATAAACCATTAACTTAGAGTGCAGACAGTTACACAAGCCGGGTTCTTAAAAATTGTCTGCTTGCGTTATTATTAGATATTAAAATGAATCATTAAATTATAAAGCAGAGTGTCGGGCGTGCTAGGTTTTCGTGGCATGCCTGCTTGCGTTATTATTAAATGGATAAATAAATTATTAAACTAGAGTGCAGAAAGTCGGGCATGCTGGGTTCTTAGGAATTGTTTGCTTGCGTTATTATTAGATGGATGAATAAACTGGTAAACTGAAGTGTAGGCAGTCGGGTTGTCTCGGTTTTTGGGGATTGTCTGCTAGCGTTATTATTGAATAGATAAATTAATTAATAAACTGGAGTGTGGCCAGTCGTGCATGCTGAGTTCTAAGGGATTTCGTGCATGCGCTTTTATTTATTAAATTAATAAATCATTAGATTATACTGCTGACATTCGGGTGTAAAAATATTCTAGGGATCGGCTGCTTGTGTTATGATAAAATAGATGAATAAATTATAACACTAGAGTGCATACAGTCGGACGAGCTGGGTTCTCGGGGATATTTCGCTTGCGGTATTATTAAAAAGATACATTAGTTATTGAACCAGAGTGCAGACCGTCGATCGTGCTGGGAGCTTGAAAATTGTTTCTTTGTGTTTTCATCAAATAGATGAATAAATCATAAGCCCAGAGTTCAGACAGTTAAGAGTGCTGGGTTCTTTAGGGGTTGTCTGCTTCTGTTATTATTAAATATATGAATTGATCAGTGAACTGTAGTGTAGGCTGTCAGGCTTGCCATGTTCTTGGGGATTGTCTGCCCGTATATAATTAAATCGGTGAATGAATCATTAATATAGAGTGTAAACAATCGGGTATGGTGAGTTTTTCGGGATCGTCTTCTTGCGTCATCATTAAAAAAAATAGCCGATTAACCTAGAGTGAAGAGAGCCAGGCTTTTCAGGTTCTTGGGGATTGTCGGCTTGCCTTATTATTAAATAGATAAATGAATGATTTAATTAGTGTGCAGACAGACGGACGAGCTAGGTTGATGGGGATTGTCTGCTGGCGTAATTATCAGATAGATAAATGAATAATCAAATTATAGAGCAGACAGTCGGGCGTTATAGGTTCTTGGAAATTTTTTGCGCGGGTTAGTATTAAATAGATAATTTAATTATTACACTAGGGTGCAGACTGCCGGGCGTGTCATCTTCTTAGGGATTGTCTGCTCCATTGTCTGCAATATCTTCACGACTAGCGGGTGCGAGTTTCAGAGGGCAGACTCAATATCTCTGTGACAAACGGGTGAGAGCTTCCGAAGAAAGATTGATTGGTTCGGTTCGTCAACTTGCGTTTATACCTGCGCTCTGTACTTTTTTTTTGGGGTTTGCTCATTTCTACTACCTTCGCGCCCTAAGGGTTGCATGGTATGAGTTATGTGTTCGCGTGGTCTGTCTATTCAAATTGAAATAGTTGACTTACATTAAGATAATCAAAAAATAAAATGTAGTATACACTGTTGCATGACCTCCCTTCAATCGACGAAAAACTTATGACCATACATTTCTGAGTGAATCGTAATTTACGAAACTATTGTAAATGCGTCACTCTAAAAATTAACTTTGAAAAAATTGTTGATAGTGTACAAGAGATTTTTTTTTCCGATGATTACAGAGTTTGAATAATTTAGATATTTTCAGGATTCGAATGTTTTTCATTTTCTCCAGCATGTTATAGATGGTGCGTATAAATGATTGAATTCTATCTAGCTAATTTGGGAAGACGTTTGCTCATTGATTTAACCGTTTCTGTATAGTTTCGTAATTGTATTTCTGTATGTATAAATCTAACGTATCTCATTCAAAGTTTTCTTTCTAATTTAGCGAATCATATACTTCTTTGATTTTGTTTTGAACTTTGTATTGTCTTGTTTGTAACATGTTACTGATCCGATTATTTTCTGGAAATATTCTGTGGTTTGTAATACATGCAATTTTTTTTCCTGTATCTTTTACTGCTTGATTTTGTTTATTTTTATCATTGGTATTTGTTGTTAGACTTATTCTTATATCATTTTTATCATAACGTCGTTCATTAAGTAGAGATTTAAGTGAATTATACTGGCTTTTGCTAACTGTTTTAATTTTAGTATTGATTTTAGAATATGAATCAAGGCTTTTGTTAGTCTTGGCGCTAATAAAACATGTAAAATGACTTCTTAGTATTGACAATTTAATATTTAATACAAAAATCTTTTGAAAATGGGTAATTTCAATGAATTGATTGCGCACGTAGTCGGGACTAATATTTAATTGTAGCTCTATAAAGTTTAATCCATCAAGCCTACTGCTTATTTCGTTCTAGCCAGTGTTTTTCTTGATAATCACGAGCTATTTTTGCAGTCGATGGTACGGTCCCTTAGAGTTGTTATTATTTTTTGATTTTGTATTTACCGAAATTTTACCTTGGATCCGTATAGTATTAATTTCTTGTACCTACTGCATGTGGATTTTTTTCACTTTCCCTAACGATGTGATTCATTTTATTTACGTTGCCTCCGAAATCATCATAAGAGTCTTTTTGACTTAGATTTTTAAATGTCTGATAATTTAGCTCATCATTTCCTGTGTGACTTTGTTGAAAAATTTGTTCCCCAAATCTTTTATTATTTCTGGATCATCTTTGTGGCTGAAAATTTATTATACAAGGAAGTAATTTTGGAATTCAAGTTGGTTTTCTGAATTATCTATTTTCTCCACATGATTTATCTAAGTGTCTTGATTAGAAAGTAGCGATTGTTGTGGATTCATATATTTATTCTCTGTTACTGTTAATGAACAATTTAAATGATTGTATAAAGTGTATGTTTTTTCGCATGTTTTTGAATAATTTTTACCATCAGTCTACTCATGTTATGTTTGATATTCGATTTTAAGTTTGTGATTGGTCCTTTCTTTGCCCCTAATTTTTCTTTGTATCTCGCGGTTCATAAATATGGGTTTCTCGAGATGCAACCGTCATTCGTTTTCTGGATTATGGAACTCTTCTATTCGATTTATTGTACTATTAGAATTATTTCGCCCGACTGAGTTTCTTCGTTTCTGGTCGTTGTATGATATACTTTGAGCATCATTTGACGTGTTATTCTGGTTGTTTTTTGGACTGTAATTTCGATGTGAATAATTATCTGGACTACTTACATTTGTATTTCCGCGGTCACGCCAATTAGTATTTTGACGTTGCAGCGTAGAGGATCTAAAACTTTGATAATTTTGTGTGCTTGTATGTAGGCGATGTTTGTTTAATTGGTTCTATGAAGGTATTTCTCGTAATGTTATTGATCTGTTTATTGCCCTTGCTGAATTCATCGCATCCAATAACTTAATTAGATTATCCATCGTATTAATTCCACGCAAGATAATAGCTTGTTTTATGATCTCGTCAAAGTGATTTGTAAATTAAGCTACTGCTTTGGCATCAGAGGGAGTTTTTACAAGAATTTAACGTTACTGTACAGGCTTAAGACATATTCGCTACGGCTGAAGTTGTTAATCACCTTGTATAAGCCCCATTTCAAAGCACGACGAATTTTCGTTTGTATTAAAAATTCCAATATCGGTTCAAAAATAGGCGTTCGAAATCCCCAAAAGTCTCTATCTCTTGTTCTACATGTTTTAGCTAATCGTACACCTGGCCTTTTATTGCTTGCAACCATACTAACATAAGGGTACGATTTTGCAGCTACCTTCGGGAGCTCAAACCCGCTTACCGCGAAAATATAAGTGTTTCCTCTGTAGCTCGCACCCGCTAGTCGCGGAGATATCGAGTCTTCCATCCGTCGTAACGGGTATCCGTGTACTATAGAGAGAAAAGAGAGCTGACTCGGGCGAGATCATCTGATACGAGAAAGAGCCTAGCAGATCTCCTGAAGAAAGTGTGAGCATGTTCACTAACCGGTAATACCTGGGAAGTTCGGATTCCGTGGTCCGCAGATATCCTTGATCCTCTGGCGGAACAAAGACCAAGTGACTTAGGCGGAGGTACTTTAGGTGATTTCCGGATATTTTCGAAAACCCTAGAGACCCGAAGACGTGATCTGTTCTTAAAGAGCGTTCGTGTGTAGATAACTGACCAATACATGTTTATCACGTGGCTTTTGCTCGGACGGAAAAAATCAGGGGTTCCCATGGATGAAAACCCACATAGCACCGTCAGTTTCAGAAACGATTTAGAAAAGTATATTCTGAAACTTTAAAAAGTTTCTCAAAGATAGTCGGAAACGTTTTCGAAACGTTTTAGGAACCTGGAAATGTCTGCGGGAAGAACTGAATACGAGACGTCGCTGAAACGTTCCTAAAACATTTCTAAAACTTGTCTTTTATTTAATGTAAATTAATAAAATAAATTCTTTTAAAATGTTTTATCAATACCTAAATCAATAAAAATTTTTCCCAATAATAGTGAGGATAAAGAAAAAAAAAATTTGCCGAAACTAGGCCACGAACCCGAATTATCAGAGTGTCAGGCGAGCATCTTATCCACTGGGCCAGGGTGGATTAGGTACTGGCATAATAATTCATGTCCATATAAACTACAGGTATCATGCGTTTTTATTTTTTTTGTTTACAACTGAACCATATAAATATAATTAGCTTGATTTAATTTAAATTTTTTGTCTTGATAATTTTTTATTTAAATATCATTCAAAAACGTTTTTCACAAATAATATTGTTTCTTTTTAGTTCACTTTTAAGTTTTTATATTGTGTTCTACTATATGCCAGGCTTACCTTTACTGCTAATTTTATAAATATGTAGCTAGGAAATTATTCAAAATAAATATTATAATAGAATTAAGCTAATTATATGATATAAATATCGGTTGTAAGCATGAATAATATAAACGCATGATACTTGTACTTTAAATGGAATTTAATTATTCTACCGGTATGGTATCTACTCTGGCCAGGTGGATAAGATGCTCGCCTGACAATCTTATATCTCTGGTTCGTGGCCCGGCGTCAGCAGATTTTTTTTTTTTTCCTAATTTCACCATTATTGTAAATAATTTTTATTAATTTAGGTATTGATGAAACATTTTGAAAGAATTTTTATTTAAATAATTTATATTAAATAAAAGACAAGTTTTACAGACGTTTTAGGAACGATTCAGAGATGTCTCGTATTCAGTTCTTCTCGCGGACATTTCCAGGTTCCTGAAACGTTTCCAAAACGTTTCCGACTAACTTTGAGAAACGTTTTAAAGTTTCAGAATATACTTTTCTGAAACTTTTCTGAAACAGAAAATGCTATCTAGTAAGAGTTTATAAATATTAATTGGTCAGTAAAATGCAAAATTAGTGTAAAAATTTGTGGGAATCGATAAAGAAGAATAACAATGGTTGAATTAGAGTAGTGTAGAAATCTTTGGCGATCGGTAATGTATAAAAGTATGGATATCAGATAATACATGTTTGGTCGCAGAATCTTGCTCAGCGGATAAATATATTTTCTCTATTGATTATATTTGGTTTCTTTGTGAGCTATGTAAAGTTATTATTCCTGTTTTAATAAGACAACAGGATATTTAATTAATTTTATTGAATAAACAAGTATTATAGTACGCATAAACATATTCAAGTTTGTATTTGATTGGTAAAAGAGCTAACAATATAGAAACAATTTATTTTTATTGCAGAGAAATCTCTAAATCCCTCATTTAAAAAAAAAGATACCCTTTTTAGATAAAACGTGGGTCTATTTTAAATGTTATTTTATTTTAAATCATCATTTTTATTATCATTGAACGAACAAAACAAAGAATTCTTATTGCATTGTAGTACGTAAGTACAGGGAAGAGTGATATTCTTTGTAACCGCGAAAATCTATAAAGAGATTTTTCACTATAGATTACAGTCATAGTTCTGTGATGAGTAAAATGATCTGACTAGCACATCATAAATGGAGATTAAAATAAATCCGTATTAGTAAGGTAACATCAATACATTTCTTTTGTGCTGGGCTACGAACCCACCCTCCAAGATACAGCCGGATTTCGTAGCTGTGTGTTGGATCTTGAGTTGGAGTATTTTGTGGTATTATTCCTTTTTTTGGGTCACCACCTATCTACGAAGATACTATCCAAAAATGGACGCTGCTATATTTCTTATATATCTCATTTATCTTTTTTTTTTCCCCTGTCTCTTTATGTTAAAATATTTTTTTTTTCTTTCCATAGCAGAGCCTTTATTTCATAATTTAAAACTCTCTTTCATTTTCTGTCCGGTGTACAGAGGGTCGTGTGTTCAAGCCACACTCGGGGAAGATTTTTTTCATTCTTGCTTTCATTCTCCCGAAAAATCGTTATTAAGTTGTATGTTAGAATATAGTTTTAAGATGTTTGATGAGGCCGACGGCCAGTCAGCGATTCTTACGAAAAAACATACAGAGAAAATTAATATACACTATGTATACACTTTTTCACCTCGCCTCCAACGCATCACTGATTTGCTTTATTATTCATATAATAAAATCGGAAGGTGCTGATTTGCATCTGAACTAACTACTATCTTATGTCGGACATAATGATAATTTAATCAATACACTTGGTTTGAAAACTTGTTTGTAAACATTAATCTTTAATTTCAGTCACAGACAAGAAGACCGTAATAAGACAACCTGCTTCTTAACGTTTGTAGATGAATTTTCACACTTCAAAATTTGTCAAACCTTATTCACGTCCATTTCATGCACACAATTTTTTATCAAAATAATGCGTGATTATTAAAGAGTACCGGTGCCTATCATCTCTCGGATGTAACTTTTCTGCATTGAGTGACCTTAAATTCGTACAGGGCTTCTGAAATAAAAAGACAAACGTTGCACTTTCAACGGTTTTTGTATTTAGTGGGAAACAATAAATTTTTTCTTTATCAGCACTCCATAATGAACAACTTAATATATTTCTTGTAAAGTTATTTTTTTAAATTCACTATTGACAAAATCCGTCAGAAGACCCGCATTTTCCTTTTGATTTTAGAGGCTATGTACAAATTTAAGGTCACTCAAAGCAATAATTTTTGAAAGAAGTTATATCTAAGAGATAATAGGCACCGATACTCTTTTACAATCGCGAGATGTAGCATGGCACTTTTTTTAAGAGACGTATTACTCAGAATATATGAAAAGTTCTTTATCAATTTTTTTTTATTGTAATACAGTTTAGGAAATCATACTTTGTTATTATTACATCTTTGTCTCATTGTCACTAAGTAAATTATACTTTATTCTGTTAAAGTACACTGATTATGATTATTATTATTTTAAGCTGAGATTTTTTCTCTAAAGCGCAGCAAGTCAGGCTTTTTTCGTTGGAACGCAGCAAGTAAGTCATCTTTTTGTTGAAGTGCAGTGAGTAAGGCTTTTTTGCGTTAAAGCGTACACGGAGAAAAAAAGTATGGGCCAAGCTCATATACGCATATGTAAAAAGTCCACGGGGAGTGGGCACTAGCGTTTACACTATATAGTTGATGCTCTGGACGCCTAGACGCGATGAGTATACGGCCTGCGGTATAGCCAGGGGAAAATTGCATCGGGGCATTGGCTTTTTTGCCATCGCCCTTATGCGTTTTAAATAGGAGAAGTAGGGGGTCTGCCTCCAGTTTCTCCCCACTCTCTTCATCTTAAGCAAATCAGAGCATACACGTGACTCCTAGACCCACACGTATACTACCTTAGTATGATTTTTATTTCCCCGCCCTGCTACAAGTGTCGGTAACATAAATGTCTCTTTGTACAATATGATATTAAAACGGTTACACGCGAGCATGCAAAGGCAATTTAACTAGGCACAGTGCAAGATCAATACTAAGTATAAACCATACAACTGTAAAAGAGAAAACGGTAAATAATTAACATTGAATGTCGTTTCTTTATTTTACAGGTAAGAAGTGTGATCATTGGAAATATTGTAAACAAAATAGTATGTCTAATAATTATTACAATCTTTGTTTTACAGAGAAACCTTTGAGAGAGGCAGATAGTAAAAGGAGTGGGCGAGGATCAAACGAACAGTATGCAAATATACGTTGTATATATATAGAGTGAAGCAAGATCGGCGATCATTTGTTACAACTTTCTCTCATCACAACATAAGTACGTTGATTTCTCATACATATTGAAGGCAGAAAACCGATTAACTGGTAGATGAATGACATTTGCCCATCGATCTATTGTTTTCTAGTTTACTCTTTTGCTTACTCTTCATTCGTGTAAATACAAATATTTCGATACATATAACGTTTTAGAAAAAATTTCTTCGCATATTGGCATACATGTATATCTACCTATATTATATAGTTACTTGTGTGGAGCATTCATCGGAACCCCCCACTAAAAACATCACCCTTATCACACCTCCACAGCCGTCACACAGCCCCCCCACGAAATTCGGAAAAATTCTGTTGTTTTCTCCGTTATTCGTACTTAATATATTTATCACCAAACTCCCGCACTGCTCCTCAATGCTTCCCTTATATTCGATTTATAATCTTTGTGTACAATTATTGTAAAATGCTATGTTACTCTAATTCCTACACTATTAAATTTTTTTTATAATAAAATGATACATAAACTTCTGATACACACATGCTTTATCCTATATT
>JAPYYV010007798.1:0-13637 GCA_030522625.1 Copidosoma aretas | reverse complement strand
GACGAGACTTGAACCAAACCAAGTCCCACCCTGCCCCTACACTGCTTGACTTCGATGATCGACGAAACTGCAACTCTACCGCTGCGCCACCGTGTCGGTAGTACTAATTACGATTGGCAGTCTTGCAGAATTCCTCAAACTGTTTAAACTGCTGGGTGTCAGGTCCAGTAGTTATGCCAAATTTATGTTTGAAAACACGGTATCTACATGCCAAATACAGAAAACCGTAATTCAATAACTGTTTTAAAATTAGACCAGCACTATTCAAACGCCTTGTGTTGCTCGATGTAGAATCATAAAAAAGAGCTTTTATTAATGTTGGAACAAAAATAGCTTTTAGGTTTTTTACTAGGGACCAATGAGATAAAGTTTCATAAACTGCCTAACCTTGGCTTACACCAGTACTTGATTCCACACATGGAACTCCTAGACGATGTTGTGATTCACCCTTGATAGCCAATCTATCCTTTACATCATTACGTAAATAGCCTGGCTATAATTTTGAAGCCCAGTGAATAGAAGCCCCTATTAGAGAATAGTGCTGGCGCTTCATTTTTTATTGCTTTATACCGCTCTTTGCGAATAGTTTTTTGCAATGCATGAATGGAAGTCATATTTACTATTAAATTCTGAGAATACTTTGAGTGCTTCGGCAAACGCTTCTTTTACTAATTTTATTTTTGTCCAAAACGATAGCTAAACGGGGAGTCATGACTGGCTCATAACATCTTCTTTCTGGTGGTGGTGTATTCGGCAAAGATGGAGTTTTTAAACTCTGGCCCAATAGCTTTAAGGAGATCTCCTACTATTAGATATATACGATTATTAAATGAAAGTTAAGAAAAAATATGTTAAGTACTGATAAGAGCCAAGAACTTATAAAATCATTTTATACATAAATGCTAACCTTGTGTAACGATTGCTGAGACTTCATTGTTGTGCGACCGCCGTAAAATGTCAGATTTATCATGACTAGCTTCAGAAATCAAAATATTACTCTCGTCCTGATTGGGGACATTGCAATCCACCTCCATCGTCTATGGCGATCTTGTCACCGACATCGGTTCTTAAAGATTTAATGAATCATCTGTAAAACTATTTTTCATAAAATAATCAACCAATCTAGATTATTATCATGCTCAACATAGTATCAAAAAATAATTTATCTATCGTTTCGCGGGTTTAAACTTTAGATTATTATCTAATGAATGACATCGTTAGCCTAGCCCGAGAAATTTTCCCCATTCCTAAAGCAGGAAATAATAGACAGCCATGCTACCGAGAACGCTATTCCCGATCCCCTACAGTTTCATTAAAATGAGTTACGCGCACCTTAAAGTCTAAGGCAGAATCAGCATCTATATAGTTCTTACGGAAGCAGAATCCTCGTTGTTAATACTTTATTTTTAAGATACTGCAAGTTGAACATTTTTTAATACCTAAATAAAAATAAGTAACCACCAAAATTCTTTGCCGCACCTAGCGCTATCTCTGCCGCCATCCACGCGTAATCCTTTCAATCGAAAAATTCATCCTTCGTTTGCAGTACTTTGCTTACGCATTGGACTATTTCCACTAATTTTGTGCCTACTTTTATTCCGTCATTGAGCCTGTGTTCCTGTTTATCGAGTTCCTGTAACCCATCCCTTTTGATTATTGCCTCTATGAATTCTAGCAGATTACCTTCTCCTTCTACTTTTATCTTTTGTATAACTTCTTTTAAGTGAAATTTTGAGCTTTTAAACCTAAATGTCCGGGTTTTCACCTCCTCTTGCCCCGGATCTAGCTTTGTGTCGGATGTTTGAGCTGTGCTGACTCTCGCTAGGCTTATCACTCCTGAGTGTGTTACTTTTAGTGCCTCGTGCTCGGTATATTCACACTACACCTGTCCCTCTTTCGTAGTGCTAAATGCATGCTGATCCTTTGCATGAACGCGTGTCCAATATGTTCCCTCTTATTTGTCCAGTATTATTGGACATTCTTCCCGTTTTTACTGTCTCGCCTGATATAAGTCGTAATTTACAAGGGTGGTCTTCTTCTCCCTCTTGTGTTGGTTCCATTTGTTTGCATATGCGTATTTTTCTCAGTGTCTTGCATTGTATTACTACTTCTTACGGTATTAGCGCAAATCTTTTCGTGCTCTTGCTATTTTCTGCGTGTTCGTATGTTGGCTGTAGACATGCTACCACGTTCGTTGCCTTGAACCCCACTTATTCTACGGGCTACGATGATATCCTAAGGAGTTCTAACTTTTTTTTTGTTACCAGCGGTATCTCTATGTAGTATATAATTTTCCCTCAAATGCTAAGGTAGCTATATTTGCGACTTCTCCAATCTCCTCTTCTGTTGATTTATCTTCTTCCCCTGGGAACTTGAGATGCGTTCTATGCTAGCTTGATAAAATTTGTTCTTTAGCTATAGCCTTTAATGCTGCCTCTGGTAGATGCAACACGCATTGACTTACTGAATAAAATATGTCCGTTGCTGTTCCGAATCTCACTTTTTTGAAGTTTTTCGGCTAAATGTTAAAACTCCCTTTCCATTTCTGATACTCTATCATATCCGCCTATGAATTCTGTAACTATTTTTAACCCTTCCTCTGCTATTGTTCCCGCTTTTTCTTTGAAGTTTTTTATGCTTTGACGCTCTTTTTCACTATTACTAAACGTTGTAACCCTCAATTGTTCTGCTAGGTACTTCGTTGTGTCGGTTGTGTTAGTCAGTTTCGACTCTACCAACCCTCGTATTTTCTTCTTTTCTGCATCTGTGGCCTGTCCCTAAAGTACTTGCCCTGTTTCCATTTGACTACCTATTTTCAGACTCACCACTGCTCTGTACGCCTCTTTTTACGCCATTTTTGTATCTTTAGGGCTTTATATGCGGCCTGCTCTATTTCCGTGGCGCATTTATCTTTCCTTCTCAACTTCACTTTGCATTTCCACCTTGCTTGCCAGCTTGCACTCAGGAATGCATTTTATTCCTCGATCAAGTGATTCCAACCCACATACCATATTATCTTCCAGGTTAACGTGACTGCTTGTATTAGACCAAAATTTTTCACCAATATTCTAGTATTTCTTTCAATAAATTCTACTTCTCCTGGTTGTTCCGTCACTGGCATGGCCACAGCCCTGAAAAATGAGATTTGCGTTTTTCTTTACAACCCATGCGTCTTTCTCTATATCTGTATATTGATCGTCTTTCTAATATACTTGCACTTACATATACTGTGTGTCTTTTTGTTCATTTATTTTTGCTTTTATCTTAATACTCTTGAATGTGTACTTATCTTTTGAGCCGTCCGAAGGCCACACTTACGAGAAAAGTACACATACAATTTATTATTTTGTTTGTTAATTTTGATAGCTGATCTCTCTTTTGCTTCTTTTCTATCCTCATTATCATCCTGACTATATTAAACAAAAAAATTTTTGTTTTCTTCGCGAGCCGTCCGAAGGCCATACTCGCGACATGGTATGCTCTTTTATTTGGTTTATTGTAATCCTATTCGTTTGCTCCCTTATTAAAATTTCCACCGTCTATCGCATTGTTAATCTCTTTCATATTCGATGATTGGGTTTTTATAGCGCATGCTTTCTTAGTTTTATCTACATGTGTTACCCGTATCTCGGTACCATCTTTTAACTTTATATTGTAGTTTTTGTAATCTATTCTCACAACTTTATACGGACCTTTGTACTGTTCTTTATATTTTTTTCTTGGCTACTTTGGAACACATACCGCCTCTACTTTTAGGAAAAATCTTGTCTTGAGATTTTTATCATAATAATACTTAGATCTGTACTTCGCCTGAACTTCATTGATGGCTGCAATCGTTCTTTACCGCGTCATTGTTTTATCAACTTTTTTAGGTATTTGTCATAAGTTGTTTTTATTTTTTGTTTTTTTGAAGCTTGACGGAATTCTAGCTGGGTAGCCCAGTAATACCTCTTGAGGTGCCATACCCGTAGCTAAGTGTTTTGTCTTATTGTACGCGCACATGCACATCCCCAGATGCTCGTCTTCATCTACGTATGCCTCTAGATATTTCGTTAAAGTGTGGTGCATTTGTTCTATTGCACTATTACTTTGTGGTTCATAAGCTGCAGTGCTCATTTTGTCTATTTTAAATACTCTTCCGAACTCCTCCAATAATTTGTTTTGAAAGTGTGCGCCTCTATCGGACAAAATTTTTTCTGGTATGCTCAAGTATGCTTTTACTCTGTCCAAAAGAGCATTAGCTGTTTCTAAAGCAGTCGCTCTCTTTACTGACACCAAAATTTTATACTTTGTAAGACAATCTTAGATCGACAATATGTGGCTGTTGCCGTGTGCAGATGGTTTGTTGATCGGGCCATTAAGTTCGATCAATATTTTTTCAAACGGTTTAGTTGGAATATCTGTTATAATAAGCGCGTGTTTTGTTTTTACCCTAACAAGCTTTTCCGATTGGCATGATTCACTACCCAACCCAAACTGACGCATATTCGGTCGCATGTTCCTCCAATAATAATTCTTTGTGACTGTATTGTATGTTTGGTTCATGCCTCTGTGGCCTCTCATGTATGATTCGTGATATTCTCTTAGCACCTCGAACCACTGTTCCGTTGGTGGCACTGTCAAGTAATTTAAATACAGCACCGCTGATATATTTACGTTTTCAAAGACATTTTCGAACTGTTCCGCGAAGTATTCCCACTGTGCTGCGCTTAATATCGCAATTATATCCACTTGCTCATAAGCCGTGTTTTTATGCCTGCTTTTCCCTTTTCCCATCCCTAGGACTAAATAAGTTTTTTCTCTTTTGCGCCCATTTCCTGCTTTTTTTTTATTACATATTTATCAATTATTTCTTGCTTTCTACTACCATATATTGCCGCTTTTTCCTGATGCTCGATGTTGGGGGATTACTCCGAGCATCGTTCTAAAAATTCGGCCCCTGTGTATGAGGCATCCTATCTTGTCTTGGTTTAGCCGCCCTCGTCTTCTATGCACTTTTCGTATCGCTCATTATTTTTTCAGTTGTAATTACCTGGGATGTTATTTCTACTGTTGTCCCATTGTACGTAATCTCTGTTATTCGGCCTGTTATATGCGTTATTGTTTTTTCCTCGATAACAATATCCCCTTTTAAAATCCCTCCCATATCTGCCGTCATTATAATTGTTTTTTGTATAAATCATTCCACGAGCCTTACTGCTCAACCTATAATCCCCGCGTCCGCTTGCGCCCTGATTTTCAGTTATGTAGGCCTTGTTGTTATATTTTCTGGTTGCCATTGGAGCATATGTTCTTCCTCCGTCACTTCCGTCACTTTTATTTTGGTGCCGCTTATTGTAAGGCCTTCTGGTCTCCTCGCCATGACCTTTTTTTACAAGCCGCCTGCACTCTATATCGTACCACAATGAGCGACATTCCTCTACTCCGTGCCCATTTCTGCCACAGTATCTGCATTCTCTGGGCTTAGTATCTCTCATTGCATTTATATATGTACTTGACCGAGGTGGCTTCATACTCACCATGTCCTCGAGTTTTAATGCTAATGTTATTGCTTTGGTTAGCGTTGCTGGCCTATACTGAAAAACTTCGTGATTATAAGGGGGCTTGAGTCCTAATATATACTGTGTAATTACCTCTTTCTGTATGTTTCTTTTTAGTTCTCGTCGCAATGCCTCTGAAAGTCCTGGGTCTGCGTCCTGCAGTCCCATTGCCCTATTGAATAACCCTTGTACTCTATCCGAGTACTGCTCTACCGTCTCGCCGTCCATTTGTTGTTACGTTTGAATTTTCGCCATCGCTGTTTCTGCGCTGTTGATGGCCCCATATTTTTTCGTGATTTCCTCGAGAAACTCATGTATTGACTCGTATTGATTCATCATGTTGCTTAAATGAGCCGCTGCACGACCTTTTGGCCTGCTTAGCAAGGTTGCAAGGAAATAAAGGACATCTGTTCTGTCCACCTTCCAGCCTATTGCCCTAACCACCCTAGAGAATGCTGTGATACTTATTAGATCCCCTGTAAAAATTGGTATCGTTGGTATCAGCCCACTCAACTCCTTAATAGAATAGTACCTTTCCCTTTCCCACTCCCCCTGGTAGTCCGTACACCTGTTTTCGTGACGTTCATGTCTCTGTAGCAATCTGACTTTTTTGGCACTTAGGCTCGTTACACTGTCCAAAGTCTCTCTTTCGTCCTTGTGCTCTGTGTATCTATGCTGTCAGATTTGCATACTTCTTTCCACTCCCTTCTCCTCTGATCTTCTCGAGGCCCGTAAGCCCCCGCAGCAGCGTAGTTTTTCTTCTATCTCTGCTGTATGCTTCCCTTTCACTTTCTTCCACTTCCCTTTCCGAATACCTCCGCGGTAACCTCGAATCCCTTCTTATTGTGCTATGCCGCCGTCTCTCTGCAGTCCCAAAAGCATCTCCCGCATCCGAGTCATCCCCTTCCTCTCCACTTTCGTAACCTTCGTAACCATATAGTGGCTCTAAAAATGATTTCGAGGCCCCGTCGTCTTGTAATATTTTACTATCAGCCTTTTTTTTTACTTTTGTCCCTCAACATGGCTGTTTTCATGCCTCTAAGGATCTTTTCCGCTAAATCCCTGGTCTTTCTATTCGCCTCAACTCATTCTTTTACCGTCTCAGGGTCGTTACAATATTTTAACCATACCTCGTCATCCGTTATGACTTTCGCATTTACCCACCTTTCGCCCTCCCTTGCCGTAACTTCCTCGATTAAATTACTTTCTCCCTGCATTTTTTTTACTCATATATTTTATGCCTTACCTCGGTGGGGAGACAATTTACATAATTTTACTGAAGCCCAGATTTTCTATATTTTTCTTATCCTTTCTCCTTCTGCTCTTTTTTTTTTACTTCTTATTATTATTATTATTATTATTATTTTTGTTTTTCTACCTTGCCTGGACTGCTGCCACGATCAGGATTATAATCAGCATCCTGGTGGCCACGTTGGTCCCTTTTATCAAAAATATTTCTTTCCGATGGCGCGTAGCGTGGCGTAGTCCCGTCTCCTTGTTCTCCCCCGCTCGACTTCTTAGCGATGTTGGCCTCCTGGATGGACTCACCTTCAATTAATAGCCACGGTCGTCCGCTTTTCGCTGCTCGCTTCAGCAATCACTAGTCACAAATAGCCTCTTTTCATTGTTTTTTACCAATCACTCGTCACGTGCCTGCTATTCTCTATTCGTTTTCACTCCCGTTATTTCTTTTAATTTTCAACGCACTGCAGTATGATTGGTTTCTGACGACAAAAACGTAAAAAAATTACTTTGTTTTGTCGTGCCCAACTCACGCCTCTAGATCGAGCGCCAAAAAATTAGATGTCGGGTTATCTACAACTCCCTGTTATGTGGAAAATGCGCGGCTTTCGGGTGCTGAGGAAATAAATACCCGCAAGTTTAAACAACGTAACCTTTTACAAGTGACTATACGAGAAAGCAGACACGCGCGAGGTGTTGTTCTCGGACGTCGAACGGGGAGAGCGAGTCGCTTATACTCCCTGTCAGTATATAAGCGGTACAGGACTGCGGGTTGGTCCGCTTGTGCGTGCAGGCGCTGAGTTTAGGGCGCGAAGTTACAATAGCCTCTCGCTACCGTACGTCTCAAGGGATCCGAGTATTAGGAATTTAAATCTTGCTCAAGCGAATTTTTGACAATAAGCAATTTTGATTTTTTCCCAGAACAAGAATGAACCTTTAACTTAATTTAGGAGTTTTTCATTTAACATTTAGCAAAGTAGGTTATGAATAAATATGATGTATAACATACCACAAAAAAGAATCAAATTGTCTGTTGAAATTCTGAAAAGAAAATAATATCTTTATAACGAGGATTAAAAGTATATACATTTACCTCTCTAATTTCGCAAAAATTCCCTGTCACATTCATCATCTATCAAAAAATTGCTTTTTTTTTGTGCAATGTCAAAAAGTTTATTCAAACTCTTTTCGTATTCGACTTTTTGTTTCTTCTGCACATCTGTCGATCGGGACAAATTTTTTGATATGTTTCTTTATCTAGTATATTAATCTTCTATCTTTTGTATACATTTGTTTTTGGCTCGAGTAGGAATTTTTGCTTTGTACTAAATTATCAGACATTTCTTCGCAGCTGAATTCGCACACTTATGGACATTATCATCTAGTCTTCGCAGACTTTAAAAGAGAACGTCCAGAATTTGTTTTATTGTTGGCAAACTGTTGGGTGCGATCATCTCATTAAAAATACAACCTATGAGGTTCACCTTTCCTCGCAGGTTGTAAGCCAATCTGATGATTTTTTCGTCCTGGTAAATTATTGTCGTGGTGTGAGTTCTTGTACATAGTTGTAGGAAAAAAAATTTGGTACTTATTTTGTATAAGTAATACGTTTTAAATAAATAAATTACTCAATATAAAAAAATAAAACTCAATTTTCCTAATTAAAATTAAAAATTTGTAGTGTAGGACGGATTCTACTAGAAATAAAAACAGATTTTCGAAACAAAATATTATATGCTGGTTTTGCAATAAATAGATCCATGGTCAGCCAGAATTAGGGATTTACTGTTTTCTTTTTCAGTTAGTGGCAAAATTCAACCTACACATGCTGATCTGTTCTGTAACAATGATTATATAATGATTAAATATTAAAGCATGACTAGATATATCTTCAGAAACTTTTTTGCCATGTGACCTAACAAATTTTTTTGTAATGTTCAAATTAAGACTTATTTTTGAGGTAAAAACAAAAATTCTACCTGATCGAGTGATTTTGAGCTTGGGTTCGTCATCAGGGACTCTAGAAAGATAGTGTACACGCAGAGATGTCTTTGTGCCTTTTTTTTGTGGTCCTGTGTTATGTATAAATTGTACGACTAATGGCTGAAAAAAATCACACCATTATTAAGGTTAAGTGGTTTTTCTCAGTCTATTATTAATTACCAATTACATACATACAATATGTACTGTATAGATAATTTTCTACTATGACATAAATTTACACAAATCGTGACTTCGGTCAATACTTTATATTTCCGTTTTTACATACGAATTATAAGAATATTTTTTTTGATCAAATATAAAATACAAACTTTTACATGTAAAAAATATGTACAATAAAAAAAAGTTAAAGCTATTTGAAATCAATATGTATGGATAAAATATTGTTCTTTTATGCCTTGATCGAAAGTAGATCGAAGCCAGATAAGGCAGCACTTAACCACTGTTAAGTCGTCGCACACGCATCTTATAGACAGATATGAAGGCGACGAAGCAGTAGATCGAAATTAAAACGTCGCAGCAACACATGTAAACGTTGGGCGGCAGCTTAAGACAGCCAGTCAAGAATCTTAACCCACAAATATGTATCCACATTCACAATATTATGTCTGCAACTCGCCTTATCCTTAGCAATACTTGCTATCGCTCGTACCGCAGCGTTTGTAGACTAGCATAGAAATATAGTAGAATATGGTATATCAGTAAGCTTAAGTATATATACCTTTATACCTACGATTTAGCTGATCGGCCGCAGATATAATTTGCTGGTTACGAGACAGAGTCTTAGATGAAATGACCATTAATGTAAGTAACTTTCCCGGCAAATATCGATGAAAATAATACAGGTACAAAAATTATCCGTCTTTAACTTTGGAGTAAATTGACTGTACAAAATTTAAGGCAAAACTTTCAATAAAAGTGCTGCAAGTTCGCTACAAATACTTATTTAAATTTTCAAACACGCCCTGGGCTGATTTCTTAAATACAATTTGAATTTTCGTTAACAAACGATATGTTATTGCAATGGGCTTCTGATTCATTTAATTTAATGCTTATAAAGACATTTAAATGTGTGTCTTAAAATCAAGAGATTACTGAAAATAAGATCAGATCTATTTTGATTTTCTTTTAAACATGAGTAAGAATAAGAATGTAGTAAAAATAATAATTTAAATTGAAATTGTGTTTGGAAAGTATCTCATATTTGAAGTAGTGTATTTGAATACATTTTCATCTCTTGACTCCTATCGAATGGTTTGTTTACATATATTTATCTGTAAAATAAGTTGTATCCACAAAACTGACGAACATGACCATATTGTGTTATAATGGTTTCATGATTTATTCAAATTAATCGTACAGTAATCGATTTGCGATTAGAATATATAATTTTATTACCGTTTACTTAACTTACAAAATGAGCACACAACTTTGCAGTAATACATGAGAAAATGAGTATCAGTTTAATTAATAAAAAACTTAGTTTTTTTTTCGACAACACGGATTTAGTACTTTAGGGGAATAAACTATGTAATCGTTGATAATTGATAGAAGATATTGCCGTTGCTTCTTATTCTTAGTTAAAATGGTATTGAATTCTGTTGCTAGTCTTACTTCATGTTCAGCAATGTCGTTCAGGACGTTTAAACTTTTTACAACATTTAAACGATCAATATAATTCTTGTCATTATTCCCATTCTAAGGATGTTTTGTTAAAAAGGCAGAATTTATTTTGAAACGTCCAAGAAACTTTAAAGAATTCTTACTTATGAAATGAGGTAAATCTTAATTTATCAATTCACTGAAATTTTTTTCGTCGATAACAATACATTTATGATATTCAAACTTAAATTTATCATTTTTTAAAGCTTTCACCATGCTAAATTTTTCTATAGTGATTTGTTAGGGTGAAAGAATGAGAGAGCTGCAACTTCCACCGACAGATACCATAAATGTCCGGTAAATTTTATAAAATCATATCGTGAAATATTTTCATTGGTATACTTTTGATTAAGGTTTCGCGAAATTCTGGCCAGTGTTACGGTTTTTCTTTGTTAACCCCTAGCGCTAATGCCAAGGCATGCCATAAGAAGCACAGCTTCAAAATACATAGAATTACGTATTCTTAGAACAGCAGTTTTAATGATTTTAATGGTTTTTATAATAAATATGATCAGTGCATCACGCATTATCGCATTTTTTCGCGAGTTTCCACCCATGGACCTTCCCAATCGATGCTATAGTAAAAGCTGATAATACCATCAGATCTAGAAGAAAAAAAAATGAAGCAGTAGTGGGACTGCTGAAAGAAACTATGCTTCTAAAAAGAAAGAAAAAATTATCAGATATTAAAAATATATCATCCAGACATCAGTTCGGTTGACGCGTATCTCGCAAATCATAAGTGTACAAATTAAATGTCCTCAAGAATCCATGATAAATAAAGTAAGTTGGTCAAAGATGAGGACTATGTAATTTAAGTGCCATAGGTAGACTGAACAATTTATCTAATGTAAAGATAAAAACCTATTCAAGTCTAAAATTCCAACTAGTCTATACTTTATCTTTAACTGAAACAGTACCACTAGTATTTGTGATGTTAATTCCAACATAGCACAAAACGTATCTAAAACGTTAAATTTAAGACTTAAAAACGTCATTAAAACCGTAAAATGCCCGTTGCTGAGCTCGGCATAGTTTTATATGAAACGTTTCCGAAACGTTTCTAAAACGTACCAGAATTCAGTGCAAATTTAGGAGAATAATAAATTATTATTATTATTTCAGCAATACCTAAATTTATCCGAAATAACAACAGTAAAATTAATAATATGAAGAATAAAAAATTGCCGTGCCGGGGACACGAACTAGGACTGCCAGGATAAAAAGTGAGCATATATTATTCACCTGGCCAGAGTAGATTTGATTTCTTTCATACAAAATAAGGTTCTTATAAGGTAAAAGTACCAATATTTTTGTTTTCAGTACTTACAACTGCATTTATACAAATATAAATCATTAAAAATTTTCTTTAATTTGACGATGTACTTACTAATTATTACACATAAAATCTCTAATAAATGCAAACTCAATATGAAAGTAGGACGTTGCATTCAATCCCAAGAGTAAACGTAAGACGAAGAATAGAATTTGTGAAAAATGAAAATGTTTCTACATATAATTCAGTAAGTAAATTGAACAAACCCACATTTTTGTTATTCCATAATTCAGTTGCAAAGATGCTAAACAAAAATTCTACTTCTTGTACCTTATAATTTCGGGATTTATACATGCCGTACTTTATCTACTTATATTAAGTGGATAGAATACTTGCGTCTCATCCTAGCGGTCCCGATTCATGTCTCAGGCCCAGCATTTTTTTTCTTTTTGTTTTTTTTCTAAATTTTACTGTTATTGTCATTATTTATAAATAAATATATTGCTAAACAAATGAAAAAAAAAAATGTATTTCTCCTAAATTTGCACAAAATTTTGTTTTGTTTAAGAAACATTCCGGAAAAGTTTCTGAAACCTATCATATACCTTATACTGAGCTCATGGGATAAAACTAGCCACATCCGCAAGCAGCCTTACAAGGGACGAATCGCACTTCTGAGGCACCCGGTAAAAAAAATTTTCAAACCACTTCTAGCGCCCAGTAAACGCTTAAATATTACTGTAGTTGCCCACGCCCACCATTAATGTACACTATTGGTACAATCAAAGAGTGCCAGGCTCGGAAAATACTAACTTTTCCGCCCTTATGTCATAGGACTATAGGAAAACAATCAACGAAAAAACTATAACTCTCATCAAAACTAATTGTGAAACTTCGAAGACCAACTAAAACGATATTTATTACAAACAAACATAATTTCTATGCATTTTTTGTACAATTAAAGGCTGCCAGGCTTAGGAAACTCAGATAGTTTCTAGTGGGGCAGCTACCAGGTTCTCGTGGCCGATTTAGCTCCAGTCAAACACCCAAGTGATTTTAATGTATTTTTGCACGCAGAATCAGAAATTTTCGGGTGCTTTTTGGAAATTATATGCAGAAAATTGTTATTAACAAATTTGGTAATAAAATAAACAATAACGATTTTTTCCTAAAAAAAAAAATTTCTGACTCCTCGACTTATTCTAAGTCTGTACTATAAACAACTGATACTTAACCTTTTTACAACCAATAAGTGCTTAAAATATTTGTTGAATAGTGTACTTTGATATTACGTCAACAGCAGTCCGGTAAATATATTTAATTTTTATCCAGTAAGCTTTGAACGTACATGGTTTTTGCGTGTATATTGTTCCTTCATAAGGACCCACCTACTTGCGTATTACATTATCATATTATTTGAAGCTTATATCGTCGCCTGTCACGAAGACTCGTATAGTTCATGGCGCTGAACGAAGACCTGTACTGCTCGCGATGCTAAACTTATATATATGGTTCCAAAACTTATTCCTCTGTCAAGCATTTTGACGTCAAAACTGGGTATTCAAATTCATATTAGTCGATGTGAGTGTTTTTACTATTTATTACCGTACACTGATTACTGCAAGCATGTAATTTGGATAAAACATCTTAGATTTTCTAATAGTTAGAGACAGATATCCGTAATCTCAACGTGCAGGCTTATATTTTGAGCACTTTTTTTTTACAGTAGGTGATATGTTGGGCTTTTTAAGTACATGAATTTTCCAAAAACCAATATATTTCGCCAAAGAGCAGGTACATACAAAGGACAATCTATGTTCTGAAGAGTCACAGCGCAATAATAATACACACAGGCGAAGAAGCACGACGTGACCGGAGCGATCCTGCAGGCGTTCTGCCGCTGTAGAGTCGATGGG
>JAPYYV010007797.1:0-14303 GCA_030522625.1 Copidosoma aretas | reverse complement strand
AAAAAAAAATGCACATACGCCCAAGAAGCCAATAATTCATTTGTAAATATAAGTATAAGGATATTAGTTGAAATAAGTATCGATGCTACTATTTCCATCTTAAAAGCTAACCTGCTACCTTAAAAGCTGGAGATTCCTATGAGAAAAAGTTTTTTGAAATTTTTTGCAGCAAATTGCTCCACACCTGCACGTTCTTAATTAAATTAGTTTGTATTATTTTCGCTATAAAGCTCTTAATAATTGATAACAATTTCAAGACCTATTGGTCAGACCACCATGCATTCTTAAATTTTTTTGTTCATGATAAGTACTGCAATGAGAAAAATGTCACAAGAACATTAACTATATATTTATCTAGATAACTCTGTCAGCGTATGTAGTTTTTAAAATTACACTGCATTTTGTGATGCAACACTTATATCCTGACGACTGTGCGCTTTTACTTGAATATTGTTTTGATTTATTTGTAAAACTATAGGTGAACATTATACATGTATGGGTGACTCCTCCGTAACTGACTTGGACGATGTCTTCGGTTTGTGAGCGTGTTATGATTAAATGCACAAATGTAATAGTTAATATTTATATAAGACGTTGTGCTACTTCTGCTTTAATAATAAAAAACAGCATTTAAAGTCGTTAGAGTGTTCAAATTTACGAAAAAGGCGTTATTATGTCCTTCTCGTACAGTGTGCCTTTTTAGTTTTTTCACCTTCCGACAGTTTCAACCCTCGCTTGGCGAACATCGAGCTTATATGCCTTAACGGTGGATACATGTCAATAACATTACGGTATTGATGATCTTTTGCCTCCTATATTGTATCCCAAATCCATTATTGACAGTACGAGAAGTCTGCATAGATATAGCCTGAAAATATAGTCAAAAAGTAATGCATCTATCTTTAGGCCTTGACAAAAAGCCTCATCGGATCGATGACACTTTATAACAAGGAATTTTTAAACTACACTAAACAAGTAGGCAATTAGCAGTGCCGTTATAAATAATAAATATACTCGTGTGTCCTTCTCGTCTGAATCTTTTACTTCCACCCACATACTCAAAGTGTCTTATTATTTTCAACAACTGTTTTTTAAATCTATTTTCAAAAGTCGTTTCGTGTCAGGTTCGACGGAATCACCCACACATATATGTAGTTTTATAAATAGAGCAAAACAATATGCAAGTAAAAGCCCACAGTCGTCGGGATGGAGAAGTTGCCTTACAAAATGCAGTTAAAATTGAAAAAAGACACCCGCTAACATAATTATCTAGATAAATGTATACTTAATGGTTTCGTGATATTTTTCTTACTGCAGGACTAATTATGAACAAAAAAAGTTCAGAATGCAAGGCAATCTGCCAAAGGGGCCATTAGTTGTTATCAATTAATACTAACTTCATAGCTAAACTAATACAAAGTAATACATTATTAGCTTGTAGGTATAAAATAATTTGCTGCCAAAAATTTAAATGTTACATTTATAATTAATTAGACCAAGCAAATGAATGCTCACACATTGCCGTTTCTAGTCCTTATCTAATAAATCGTATAATTGATAAAGATGCGAGAGATGTCAGCGCTCTGGGTTACCTAGTATTAGTTCTTACATTATTAATAATATAATAGTAAAAAATAAAATGCGAGAAAATTGAGCGCTATCGGTTACACGGTATTAGTACTTACGTTATTATCGGTAATGTTGTTGATTTAAAAAAAAAAAAATTGCGCGTTCTAGGTTACCGACGATTATGTCTGATGTTATTATGATTATTGTTGTTAATTCAAACGCGAAAAATTAAAATGCTCTAAGGTAACTGGTATTAGATCTTATGATATTCGTATTAATGTTATCAATTAAAACGCAAAGAAAGTCGGCTCTCTGGGTAGCCTGGTATTAGTTCTTATGTTATTACTTATAATGTTGTTAATTTGAACGCGGAAAAATTAAGCGCTCTGGGTCATGTAGTCTAACGTTTTATGGTATTGTCAATATTGTTGGTAATTCGACCGCAAAAAAATTGAGCGCTCTGGGTCACCCAGTATTAAGTATTATTTAATTATTAATATTGTAGTCAATTGTAACTTTAAAAAATTAAGCGCTCTTAGTTAGCTGGTATAAGATTATATTTGTTAATTAATCATGTTAATAATTTAAATGCTAGGAAAGTCAGCAGTCGGAGTCACCTGGTATTAGTTCTTATATTATTTGTAACAATGTTGTCAATTCAAACGCAATCAAAATAAAGTGCTCTAGGTCACCTAGGATTAAGTTTTATGCTATTATTAATATTGGTTTTCATTCAAACGCAGAAAAATTGAGCGCTCAAGATCACCTAGTGTTACGTCTTATTTTATTATTGTTATTGTTGTTAATTCAAACGCAAAAAAAAATTGGGTGCTCTGGGTTAACTAGTATAAGTTCTTATGTCAATAATATTATTAATCGGCATAATTCAAACGCAAGGAAAGTCAGCGCTCCGGTCCACCTAGTATTAGTTTTGATGTTATTATTGAAAATGTTGTTAATTCAAACGCGAAAAAATTGAACGATCTGGGTTGACTTGTATTAATTCTCATGTTATTAATTATAATGTTATTAATCAAATCGCGAGAAAACTCAGCACTATGGATCACTTCTTATTAGTGATTATGTTATCATTAGTAATGCTGTTAATTCAAACGTGAAAAAATTAAGGGCTCTGGGTTAACTGGTATTAGTGTTTATGTTTTTAGCTATAATTTGAATAATTTAAGCGCGAGGAATTAAATATTTAATTCACCTCTTACATGTGAGCTTATTTTGTTAAAGTCACTTAGAGTACTGGGTCATTAGAGTTAAGGTTATATTTTTACAAGTACAAAATTTATTAATTATTTATGTATTCTTCAGTTATTTGTTAATAAATTTAGCGCTTACGCGTACACTTATTTGGTTAAAGTTGCTTGGAATACTGGGTCATTCTAATTAAGGTTTTTTAGATTATTAATAATTTATTTATTGCTTGATACATAATCATCATATTTACCTCTTATACGTAGGGTTATTTTCTTAACGTCGCTCGGATTACAAGGGTATTAAGAATAATGGCTTTGAAGTAAGTTATTCAACTTTGGTATATTTTAATTGGCCGCTAGCACCTGTTACCTCTGGCCGGTAATGTGACGGTCAGGTTTTCGGTTTTCTGACGCAGTCGAATACACGGTTCTGGAGATCTCTTTTAAAATAGCTTATTTGATGGCAAAGGTTTGTAAACAAGATTGCTTCACTTGTGGACTGACGTGTCCCAACTTAGGACTGTTGATCTTGTGCGTGTTTATCTGTACTCTAGATGTTTATACAAATAAATTTTGTTGCCTAGCAACCGCAATAAAGCTCTTGGTGTTGTAAAAGAAATAAATAATAGATATTTACGTAAGGAGTCATACGCATACACATGCACAAACGCACATGCATACATACGTACGAACGCATACACATGCACGTACACCGACGCACGAACGTACAATCATACACGCATAAATACACATATGCACACGCACATGCCCGCGTATCTATACATGTACATTTTTTGTAAGGTTATTATTCCAAAAATACTGCTGCTGATATCCTATAGAGATTTCATTATTGTTACAATTCTGACAAAGTATCTCAGAAAATATTTTTTGCCGAGGTGCTATGTCCCTAGAGATCTCTTTTCAAAGAGCGTTTTTGATAGTAGGTGCTTTTAATCACTGCACTTGTCGACTGCGTTAGAGCAACAGAATCTTTTACGGCTATTCTTACAATTAGACATTCTTTATCAATATTAACAGTTGCTAAGCAACCGTAATAAAGCTCTTAGTACCTACATAGCATTTGAACTTGACACAATACTTCTGCAATTTCGCATAATTGCGGCAATATTCAATTTAAATATTGTAGCAATATTTTTAGGGTGTTAAAATGCCCTACCTATCTCCATTGCAGCAATATTCCAGCAACATTAGTAGTAATGTTGCAGCGATATTTCAGAAATATTAGGTATACATTGGAAGAAATACATTCATAAAATTAGTGCAATATTATCCTAATGGTAGTGCAACATCGTACAAATATTCTTTAAAATTTCAATACAAAATTTGCCAATGTTGCCACGAAATTTCTTCAATATTTTTTGAAAAGCATACATAAAATATCAGCAATACTACAGATATATTTTTACAGAGTACTGGAAATATTTAGGCAGTGTTATTGGTACATTAAACAAAATTGTTACAATACTTTATTATATTGCTGCAATATTTACGCAATATTTCCAATGTTTGCTTTTAATATTTCCATAATATTGTAACATTTTTGTTTTTGGCGAGTATGAGTAATATGGCAGCAATACTGCAGATATATTTTAACAATATTACTGCAATATTCAGGCAATGTTACTATTACACTAAAAAATATCACAGCAATATTTTTAATTTACCATTAACATTGCCTCAGTATTGCAGTAATGATGTGAAAATATATCTGTAGTATTACTGCAATATTGCACATACTCTCCAAAAAAATATTGTTACAATATTAGGGCAATTTTAAACGCAAACATTGGATATCATGATTCAATATTGTAGAAATATTTCACAAATATTTCTGTAATATTGCTCAAGGCACTAGCGACATTTCGAATATTGTAATACATAGAAAATGTCGCTTGTATATTGAGCAATATTACAGCAATATCGATTGACTACTCCGAAATTTTGTTGCAGTAGTTGTGAAATATTCCTAACATTTGACTATAATATGACCACAATACAGTAACAAATTTTTTTTGGTGAGAGAGTAAAATATTGCAGCAATACCATAGATAAATTTCCAAAACATTATTCCAATATTTAGTTAATTCAGGCTATATAGTATGAGACAAAAGGTAGTTTTCAGGAATATTAGTAATATTATGTAGCAAAGAAAGAAGTCCTTTTATTTATAAAACAAATTATGAAAAGTCATAAATCTAAATATTTCGAGTCCACATTCACTAACAATAAGTTTATTTATCAAGAGTGTTTTATTTTTAGAAATTTTTTTTTTTTACTTATCATACTGCAAATGCCAAAAATAAGTAAATTTTAATATTGTTCGATTTTGAACCCATAAATCTTACTCTATTCTTTCAATCATATGATGTCGATTCAAAAAAGTTGGAATATAAAGAATTTCATACAGTTATGACTAAAATGATACGATCGTTTAATTAAAATCCTGCATTGAACAAGTAGATAAATATCTACTTGTTCAATAGATTGTTACCAAAATTCACTTTTTTAATTGAGTGAATACTCATACATTCTTATATATGCACTGCAATAGTTGTATTCTAATATTTGTATAATATCATCTTAATATTGCAGCACAACTATTTTATCCGAATATTACTGATGCCTTGCAGCAATATGGCGTGAGAGTAGTCGATATTATAATATTGTCTTAATGTTGCCTAAGAAATGTACTGCAATTATCGATATGCAATATTGCTGCAATAATGCTACTATATGGCGAAAGTGCGGATTTCATCAGGTTGTTTTAGCAACGTTGCAGTTGTATTGCTGTGAAATATAGTATTACCTAACATTGCTGATATATTGTAGTAACATTGTACTGCGATAGTTGTAATCTAATACCCGGGAAAAAATAATATATAAGATCTTATGTAAGATCTTATGTAATTTCTTACGTAAGATCTTATGTCATTTCTTATGTAAGATCTTATATAAGTTCTTATACCAGACCTAACGTAAGAACTTTAGAATGATCTTACATAAGGTTATCAACCGAGAACTGGTATAAGAACTTATGTAAGACCTTATGTCATTTCTCATGTAAAATCTTATGTCATTTCTTATGTAAGATCTTATGTCATTTCTTATGTGAATTCTTGAATATATCTAAATAATACTACCTTTTAACTCCATCAAGGTCGGTTCTCTAGGTAATATTTATAAAATACGTAAATGAATGATTTGTTAAACATGTATTATACCATAAAAAGATTTATTGTAGTTCAAAGGCCTTACATGTATATTCATATATATTATCATACTCGCAAGGTATTCTAAGTGTAAGATACAGTATTCACAGGTTTGGAAGTTACATAAAATGCCATTTATTTCCCGTTTACGTTTCAATTCTGGAATACGTTATTCTCACAACTAATTTTACAATGTATATGTTTCGCATACATTTATTTGTGCCAAAAATATAATATTGGTACTTATTCGTATTAGGATGTTTCATCTATTTTTCCACACCGCCCTGGAAGCAAATATATGGACTTTATACTTATCGACAACCATCAAAATTAAACATATCAAGTATTATTACTTATTGTATTTCAAGTTTTGAATTCCATTGGTAAGTATCAAGTTATCGGTGCGTTGACTTCTTTTTTGGTAATATTTTTGTATTGCAATGTACAATTCTTATTGTTACATGTAATTACGTGGCATGACATCACGTGTAACTAGTCAAATTTTACATAGTACATACAATAATACAAAACAGTTCATAGACACGTCAGTACACGGAACAACTTAATCATAGATGTATACAGTGTGGGTACAAGGAAAATACTGGTGAGAGTACGTACACTGAAAAAATATTATCGTTTTATCGTAGCGTGTGCTATGAATGCTATGGTAAAAACTACCACAATAATTTCTGGTTGTTTCTACCAGAAAATTCAGTACAGGCTACTATGTTTTATAGCAGTGTGTGCTGCTGTCTTAAAAAGCCGCCTTCTCTATAGAACTACCGTTCAGATTCCAATGTAAGCATGTACAGGGATTTGATTCCCTTTTGGGGGAAGAAAATTCTTTAATTATTAAAGGGTTTTGTCGCGAATGGGGATCGAGCCGCTTGTAAAAACCCTACTGATCCTACCTCATCGATTATTTAAATTAAGTTTTAAATTACCGGAATACACGTTGCACTACCGTATGGCTAAGCACACCACCAATGCTGTTGTCAAAATATCCATGTCTGTGCCTTCGGGCGAAAATTATTATAAAAAAATACGTATATATGTATATAACGTAACCATTACAGACCAGTGATCCCACGAGCGGTACCCAATCGTATGGTAAGTATACCTATATAGGTACACTGTATAGGTATACTTACCATACGATTGGGTACCACCAGTGGGAGCACTGTTACAGACTGTCAGCAGTGTCAGCTGGGCACAAGCATATATATATAAATATTTATCCCGTGATTTGCTTCTTAGTAGTGTTCATTGTTATTCCAAGAATTAGTCACGTAGTATTTTGAATGAGTGCAAGCGGAAGACGATGATATCATGTTGTCTCACTCGCACTCATTTTAAATACCACGTGACTAACAAACCTATAATTCAACTCATTTATTCAGTTGAATTGACTGGAGTCAACTGCCGTCATCACTGCTTAAAAAAATGCGGTAGAAAGTGCCAAAGTGTTATCGCTAGTTTGACTATAATGGCTTCACTACAGTTTGTACTGTTGTATTAGCCATACCTAATAGTAGACGCTACGATTATATTTTTTCAGTGTATCGAGCTGATTTCGGCCTACAGTGCACACATTTACAGCCACCTCTTTTTTGAACCTTAAGGCTGCAGTCACATGGTGCAGAATATAACGTGCAGAATAGGATTTTTCCCATAAGCAGCCGTGTTAACTATATGGAAAAAAACCATACCGAAAAACCATGTCCAAAACCCACACGGAAAACCGCATGACAACATGTGGTTTTGCTACTTCGTTTTCATGTGGTTTTTGTCTTAAACAACCATGTTGTTCTATAAAAACAAAACCATGTGGATTTTCAAAAATCACGCAGTATTGTTACATTATGAAATATTTTAATTGTATGTTTTTTGTACGTAATTATTTGCTATTACTATTTTGCAGTTTTTATGACTATACATTAATGATTAAAATTTCACATGGTTTCAACAAAACCACATGGTTTTGTTTTCAGAAAACCACATGGGGATTTCAGAGAATATTATGGGCCACCTTACAGATTTCTTCTGCCAATTTTAATCACACATCCGACATTATCTCGCAATTAGCGATATTCGAAAAACTCCAAATAAAAACATTTTCATAATTTCCATGGTAATTACGGTAATTTGATGAACAAATATGTAAGACAGAAGAATATTTTGAGGTTATACAGAAGATAACTAAGAACTCAGGTTGTAAATAAGACAGAAACGTGACTGTATTAAGACCAGTTGTATCTTTTTAGGTAGTTAATACATTGTAAGTATCATCAAAATTTAGCAACTTTCGGTTTTCAAAAGAATTTTTTCATATATTACAAAAATTTCATCTGCCACATTTAATCAGCCATATTGAATTTTATGGATTTGATGACAAATTAACGATCAATGACCTCAAAAACTCCTACATTTAATTTTTCACAGATTTCGGAGATTTTTAAGTAAACGAATTTTTTTTCGGCCGCCATTCTGATTCCGCCATCTTGAGATTTATGTTAGGCTTAAAATATATAACCAGTGACCTGAAAAACCCCCGCATGCAAAAATTAATGTGTTTTTTATGGTGATTTAATCAATATTATAAATAAGTTGTATCTACTTAGATTTTTTTTATGTTATGGGCAAAATAACTAAAAAATGAGGTCTTATCAAAAAAATCTAGCCAGAGGAATCGATAGAAAATTTTTTAACGAAAATTAAAAAAAAAAAAAAAGGTCTTGATGCGATATAAATTGACTTCAGAAAGTGCGTTTGAATGAAAAAACTTACTTTTGCCCCACTGTGCAACGCGCACAGAGGTCAGGAAAGCTAGAAAAATTATATAAACTTTGCGACTTCCAATAATAACATGATTCGTCTGACGCCGTTGAAAAGAATTACGATCATTTTCGAGCAATCGAAAATGAACGCTACGTTTCCGCCAGCAATAAAATTAGTCCCATACACTTAGTACAAAAATCTTAGTAACTATGGAGACAAAATAATGTTTTACCAGTAACAATGTACCTACAGGGCAAGATGCAACCACATTACCGTTCTAGTACAGGTTAGTTAGGAATATTGTTACATCTTCAAAATAGTCATCTGATATGACATCTGATATTTCATAACAATATGTCATTTGCAGCACACTACAAAAATGTTACAATTTAAAAAACTCTGTAATTCAGCAGATTTCAGCACTCTACAGTGTCTGTTTGGTTGCATCACAGATATGTTACACCCAACGTCTGTCAGACTTCAGGTCTATTACGTAGTCGGGTATATATATATAGACATACTTGACTGCGTAACAGACTTCAAGTCTGACAGACGTCGGGTCTTCTTAACATCTCTGTTGTACCATCCGCATGGTACGTCGAGAACCATACCTCTTCAACTTATACAAAGCATTGAGATCGAAAGTCGAAACAATCGGTGTATGTATAAATGCGATATAAGGGTGATCTATTTCTAATTAGATAATACTATATTACAAACAAATAATGGAAAAATTCCTAATTGCTTCTTTTTTGAGATATTGCGTCTAGAAATTAAAAAATCAAATTTTAAATAACTCCATTTTTTATACAAAAACACTTAATAAAGTCATATTTTTGATCGACTTAATAATGATAAAATTATATTTCATTTTATTTCATCATCGCTTCCTGACCAATTAACACAGATCAAATTAGATTATTTACTTTTACTAGGTCGACCCTTTTTTATTTTCAAAACCGTAAAATGAACGCTTTTTTTGCAATTTTCAATTAAAACTGTAGGTCTTTAGCGTTACCCAGAGTGCACCACGAGGAGGTAGACCTACATGCACTCCAGTGTGTGTAAGTGTACGTGTAAGAGTGCGTCTTTATGTGTGACCGTACGCGCAAAGTGTACTGAATGTGTATGTGTAGCGCGCATAAGCTTAGAAGTCATGTAAAAGTGTACGTCAGTCGCGTTGCTGGAAACAAAATGCAAATCACTCTAAAACCGCGGTTACATGCTGCGGAAGAAGCCTGCGGGAGTGTCACTGCGTCGGAACAAAGTACCCTCATTACCCTAAGATCAACGAGTGGTGCACTGACACAGTTCTGCAGAACAAATGTGGCCTGTTTACATGGTGCAGAACGATGGGGCACAACTTGGCTACGTCGTTGAGATAGCCAATGAGGACAAAGAATTTTACCGGCAACAATTAAGTGCAGCATACTTGTTTCAAATTATTAATTTTCAGCTATGATATTTTGCAGTAAAACCACTATTACCATAGCTGTAATGAGAGTAACATAGCTATTTGATGTAATAGTGAGATAAACATAAAGGTATATATTATTTTGTTGACTGCCGCTGAGATGCAGCCTCGTTGTACCGCACCATCTAAATGGGGCAAATTTTTTCTGCAGAACTGCGTCAGTTCGTTACTAGTTGAACATGAGGAGAGAAGGAGACTTGATTCCGACGCAATGACGCTCTCGCAGGCTTCATCCGCAGCACGTAACCGTGGCCTAACAAAACACGTTCAAACGACAAGTAGCATCGACTATAAGCACTCGTAATATCCACGCGTGGAAAAACAAAACTCCCCCCCCCCCTTCCGACCTTCTTTCAGTCACTATACATATGCCATGCATATAAATTCCTAGCACCAGCCAAGATGGACATGATTTACATTTTATCTAAACGTTTTCGTGTCCTCTGTCATTCTTAAAAAAACTATTGTTACTCTCACTATTACCTATACTCGGTCTTATGGTATTGCTCATGATGAACCTCAACGAAAACCATCCAATATTGCTTGTTTTGAAAGCAAAAGT
The DNA here is from genome assembly GCA_030522625.1 of Copidosoma aretas. Classification (NCBI taxonomy): domain Eukaryota; kingdom Metazoa; phylum Arthropoda; class Insecta; order Hymenoptera; family Encyrtidae; genus Copidosoma; species Copidosoma aretas. The sequence goes on along the minus strand of JAPYYV010007797.1, from coordinate 3,482 downwards.
CATAATAAGCCAAGTAATAACAATTTTGATATTAATACTATTGACCTCGGTATATTAATTTAAAGCGAGATAATAATTTTTATACAAGTGAAAAAAGTGTTCTATTTGCAATTTTTTAAAAGAATATTTAATTAGTTTGCAGTGCCAAGGAAACCGTAATATCCCAAAAAAATTGCATCATTCCACACATTAATACACACTTGCACTTGTATTACATACTCTTTAAATGGAAAAGTTTATTGGGACTCAGTGCAGTACACAAAACAAAGAAGTGTCTCATTAATGTACACTGTGAAGAGGGCACCGCGACAAGATGGCTCATAACCTACTTTTATATCTAGTAATACTTCTAAGCAGGCTTTCTTTTTAAATTTTATAAAATAACTTCATTTTATCTTCTATAAGAATAAATCGTTCTAAGAAGAATTAGGCATGTTCTTTCGCAAGTAAGAATAACATATTTTAAATTATTCCGAAATTTGATTATTTTAAATGTACAAAAAAACATTGTACGATGAAATTTAAAGTTTCCTAGAAGAGTATTTGTTACATGAACCATCGATTTATTAGCTCATAGGCTCTTAGTAGCTCTGTAACTTTAAGGATTGTCATTTACGATTGTAAATAATATGTTTATACATTTTCCTTAGAATCTAATTTCTTTACAACTTGGCGGGTGTAATACATTATTTATAACATTCCGTTCTCGACACTTTCATCATCAGATCTAGTCGTGGTCATATCAAATACCAATACTAACAAAAATTGCTTACAACACTAATAAAACAGAGATGCCCATAATTTTCTTTATATAGACAATATTTTTTGATTAACAAACTTTACGTCGCAATATCTCTACAGTAATGATTGTACGTTCAAAAATTTAACTTACAAATAGAGTAACTCGCAAAAACGTTTCATTACACAAACGGATAAGTTTAATTGAAGTTTACGGTAACATACTTATTATTATGAATCTTGCATAGCTTTTACGAAGTTAGTCGCGTCCTCGACAAAGGATATGTACACCCACGGGTCGTTCATTCTTTCCTAGCATGACGTACAGTGTGTGACAACAACTTTGAAATAAACTGATTGATCTTAGAGCTACTATTACGTCATTGACGTCCATTTATGTGAAGTTCGGGAAAGAATTGTCGACCCTTGGGTGTACACCTTTAACAAATCCAGCGTACACATTACAATTACTTTAGTCAACGCCTCCTTCAATTGCTACATCTATGCTACAAAGGTTTACATTTATTATGTGCGCATATTGTGCATTTTAAGTTCAACAAGATAAAATACAGACTTCTTATAGGCACACTACATAATAGGCACACTTCTTTGTGTTAAGCGTGAGTCGATGCATACACAGACATACACACATACACATACACACACATACACACACACACACACACACACACACACACACACACACACATGTTTTCTCAACATGTGATTATTAATCTATACCGAAACTTTCTTTACGAGGAAGCACAATTTTTTTTTCTATGCAACGTCGAATATACAGATTTATGAAAAATACGTTCGTAAATTAATTAGATTAGAAGTTACAAATTTAAGAGATTTGGAAAATCAAGATTATTTACAATTTTGACTCGTTATCCCTTCAGCACTTTTTATCCTACTACTTCTTGTCTATTACGACCTTCACTGTTTATTACAGAGGCTACTTCGTGCAGAGATGACAACTCACGTCATAGGTCAAAAATTTACTCGCAAACTCAGGTAATTGGCATTACTGGCGTAAGATTACCATAGGCTAACCTGTGGAAATACTATAGGTTTGCTCATTTCTGCACCTCCGACACGTCGGACATGTCGGACAAATCGGATGTATCCGAGAAATTCTTAAATTAACACGGGTTCTTTATCGGATGTGTCGGAGGCCTCTGAGGTTTCCAGTCATAACTATAAATATAGTTAAAATAAGCTCAGACTAAGGTAAAGTTAATTTTTGTACAACATTGCATGCAACTACCTAAATGTTGAATGCATATATGTTTAAGTCTAACCATAAGTAGTAAGGGTCGCAAAATAGCACACACTTCGATATCTATATGTCATACGGCTGGCGCCGGAGGCGTGGCTGGCGCGGGGTCCCGTTTTTCCCAGCGGCTGTATATATGGCCCGAAAGTGCAAGAGTAGGGGGAGAGAACCCCGCCAATTGTGGCAGCGAGAAGTACAGTGTTGTATACCTATACATACATGTATAACCTTATACCCCCACCAATCTCCCTGCCACTTTTGGCAGCGCTGCCGACGGGTCCCCGAGAAATTCGGGTGCGAGATATAAAAATAGGTGCGTTACCAATCCCCGGCATGCGCGCAAGGTTACCGACGTGCAAGGGCCGACCTACCGGCCGAGGTCTGTCAGGGACTTTTCAAATTTGTGTAGGAGTAGGGAGGGAGTTTCAGAGAGGCTAAATAATGAGACGGAAAATATATTTAATACATTTATTAAAAACTTAAGTACGTTTCTACGTATTATCATCGAGCAACTGTACAGCAGACACCTTCATATATACATGTCATGTGACTGACGCCGGGGGCGAGAGAGAGAGAGAGAGAGAGAGAGAGAGAGAGAGAGAGAGAGAGAGAGAGATCCGAGTAACGTCACGAGCGGCGGGGACTTCTCGGATCGGAAAACTTGGAGTGATGTCGCGAGTGGCGGGGACCGTAGGGGCTTGCTTGGGGTAGGATTATAGCAGTCACCAGTCATATATATATATGTCATACGTCTGGCAGCGTGGGAATTCCCGTGCAGGACAGGAAAATCTGTAGACGCTTCGTCAAGCGTGACGTCGGTGGCGGCGGGCCCTTCAAATAGCCTGAATATTGGTTGGTAAATAAATGCTTAAAGTGGAAAATTATGAAATAGTCCAACTGCCGATAGCAGTTGGTAAATAAATGCGCGTATTTTTTAATTTAAAATTAAAATAGACTAATTTCACTGACAGCGCTTGACAGGTAAATAAGTGCGCAAAAAATTTGGTAAATTTTAAAATAGCCCGATTCAGATAACTTGATTACCGAGCGCGCACATTGGATAAGTGGGGGGATTTCGAATTTGGGAAATTTAATTGGAATTTACAGGAAAGGAGCGGATTTTAAGTTTAAAAAAAACCGATTACCGACAGCAGTTAGCCAGAAAATGCAGGGATTCTTTAAATTTTTACAGGAAAAGAAGTGGAGTTTTGAAACGGCTTTGAAATTGTAAAAGACAATCAATTCATTTAATACATTCATTGAACAACACACATGTTAAAATACAAACAATACTGCCTGGCAAAGTTGTTGCAAGAACAAATAATCATAACTTAATAATAGATTTCCTTAATAATATTATAAATTCAAGTTTAATCGTATTAATACTGCGACAGTTTTTGTGATAACATAATTATCCATATGCAAGAGATATAAAATGGTATGCTTAGATTTACTAGTTCGAATA
>JAPYYV010007796.1:0-16159 GCA_030522625.1 Copidosoma aretas | reverse complement strand
CGCTCGCGCGACGGTCGCGTTCCGACTGAGATTTTGAGGGGGATTGGACAAAAGGGGCATAACTATAGACGGTTTCCAACTCTAGGGGGGGCCCTTTAGACAACCCAACGACGAAAAACCCCATACTAGAAACTTTTTTTTTGGACTTTTGGCCGCACAGTGCGGCCTACGGCCGCACTGTGTGACAGCGCGATGGATGAAGATGACTTAGCGCGTTCAACAGCGAGGTGAACCGATTTCACAATATGTCTACGCAAAGGAAAGACTTTGTCGGGAAGTAAATCTAGATTTTACAAGTACCAAAGAGCAAATCTTGATTGGGCTCTGGTCGGTAGATTTGTACAACGCGATGTCCGCAAGAGTTCATTTAAACATGGATAGTCTGCTGCACGATATATTAGACTGGAAATATATGACGCAACAACGAGTTGATAGAGCCGGATCAAAACAAAACGTGAATAACATCAATATAAAAATTCCAGAAACTGGCTTAAAGAGAAATCAAAATACATCAAGTACAAATAATTCTAGCGAAACAGGCAAAACTGTTTCCGCGACTGGAGCAATGCAAAGTAATCAACAAGCTGAGAATTCAAATTTCCGGAACGAAGTTCGTTCTTATAATTGCCAAGCACATGGGCACTTTTCAAGGGATTGCCCGCTTTCCAGGCGAGAAGTATTCTGTACCGGTTGTCGTACATCGGGACATACACTACGACGTTGTCCAGCTCAAGTAGTGTCAGAAGGAGCGCACACTGTAAATATAACACGATTTTTAAGTACCCCTAGTGTAGCAAAATATATGAAGAAAATTTCACTAAATGGTATATATTTAGACGGCTTTATAGATATGGGCAGTTCGGACTGCACGGTAAAGGCGAGCGTTGTACTGGGAAATCAGCTCTCGATGGTACATCATCCTAGCCAAATCTTGAGATACGGATCAGTGGATAATAGAACCGTATCACCAGGATACATAGAAGCTTAAATTGGCGTAGATGGAGCAGAAGTTAGAGAAATAAAGGTACGAGTGGTGCCAGATGATGTACAGTCGACGGATGTCTTAGTGGGGTGAACATTCACTGATGTGCCAATTGTAGCGTATTTCAAGAAAGGATACAAATTAGTTTTTCGCCAATTAATAAATCAGGAAGATTCAGATAAATTAATTTCACCGAACCCTTGAAATTGACTTCAACTCATAACTTGGCTCCGATGGTTGTTAGTTGGGTAAAGGTCATTACAAATTAACAACGGTATACATACTTTACCTATAATTAACGTCGGTCAAGAACATTAAAAATTAGAAAAATAGAAAAATCACCTAATAGAGTTTATCATGCGGAAATCGAGCACAGTGATATTATAGTAGGAGATAATCAACCAAGAGATGTGGTTTAGAAGTTACTAACGATACTTAACAGATATAGATATATTGTATTGCGTTAAACATAGGTGAGTTAGGGCGCACGAAAGATTGCGAATTTGAGATGAATGAAAAACCAGGGTCTGTTCAAGTAATGAATAAACCTTATCGGGCGAGTCAGATTGAACTTAAAAAAATTCGCGAAATAATCCAGGAATGGCGAGATGCGGAAATAGTTCGCAAAACCAATTCTCCTTATGCAAGTCCTGTATTTCTCGTGAGCAAGAAAAATGGCGAAGAAAGGTTGATAATTAATCATCGACGATTAAATCAACAAACCGAATAATTACCTTTCCCGCTACCCGAGATTGACGATCATCTGCTCGAAATCGAGGATAATAGTTTATTTATTACGCTAAATCTTGCTCACGGGTACTTACAGATACCTGTAGCTGCAAATTCCAAACATAAGACCGCTCTTATCACGCCAGATAAAACCGTGGATTGCAATGTTATGCCATTTGGGCTGATGAATTCCCCGGCCTATTTTTCCAAGGTTATGCAAAAGTATATTGGTCCTCTGCGAAAACATGCGATTATGTACTATCTCGATGATATTTTTTTACCTGGAAAGAGTTGGCCGGAGCTTCGGAAAAAACTTATTTGAACTCTTTATGCCTTGCGTCGGGCAGGTCTAGCCTTGAAACTTAGTAAATGTCGATGTTTAATGAATAAAGTATCTTATCTCGGGTTCGAAATTTCGGGTGAAGGGATAGCGCCGGGTGAACAGAAAGTAACAGCGATTGCAAAGTTTCCTATACCGAAAAATCAGCATGAAGTAAGACGATTTCTGGGATTAAGTAGCTTCTTTCGTAGATTTGTGCAGGGATATACCAGTATTGCCGCACCACTGCATCAGTTGTTACGCTCGGACATCAAATTTCAATGGCTCGAAAATGAAAATAAGGCGTTTGAGGCTCTAAAAAGCGTCCTAATTAATAAACCAATACTGCAGCCATTCAAACCTGATCAAGAAACCGAGCTACACACCAATGCAAGTGCGCGAGATTTGGGCGATTTACTACTCCAACGCGATGAAAATAATTAACTAAACCTTGTATATGCTGTGAGTCCTCGAACGAGCAAGACAAAAAAAAATTACAATTCCAGTAAGCTTGAGCTGCTCGCAGTAATTTGGTGCGTATCACGCTTACGACCGATGTTGATAAACATTTATTTTAAAATAGTAACCGATTGTCAAGCATGCATTCGCGCCGCGGCCTCGAGAATGGAAGTATCTCTTGGCAAACTTATGTGTAAAAAGCGTTTTTCTTAAAATGTAATTGCAAGTTCAAGAAACGTTGTGTATTGATGTGAATCATAATAATCTGAAGAGATATAATAAATAAATATTTGAATGTTTAATTGAGTGTTGAAGTGTGTTTAATATTAACCTCAGCTCGCCAGTCAAAAGTTTGGCCGAACCATACAACAATTAATACCCTAAAGACAATATCATTGTACAATTTATTAAGACATCTTTTGCATGTTCCATGTGTTTTTTTATTAAAACTAAAGCTAGATAATGTCTTAAATGCCATATTATTATATCCTTAGCAACTTTTGCATGTTTTCGGGAGAGATGCACCTTTTGTCTGAATTGATGGTTACAACATAATACTTTAATCGTTTTTTCAATATATATATATATTAATAATTAACTTAAACTCTCTTTGCATATTAGATTTTTAATAAAGAAACATTGTTATATTCACAGGAGAAAACCAGTAAAATACAGAATATAAGTAAGAGAGGGACAATTGCATCATTATGTCCCTCTCGCGTTCGTACTGAGAGTTTATGACCTTATAGTGTTGACAGTGTTAGCAGAGCAGATCTTTAGTACACAAGAAAGAATGAGGTAGAAGATACCTAACTAGGCACTAGCTAGTGCCAACCTCATGCCCCGTTTCATAATGTATCAACGCCCATGCATGCCCTGCCGTGGAAAAAGTCCGCGCAATAAAGTTGCATCTTCATTTAATACGAAAAATCCGCAAATGAAAAATTCCAGATTAACTTCAGAAAATTGAAGTGAAAAAAGACAGCAAAAAAGACAGAAATGTATCGCCTATCTCTTTCTCTTTTGATAGAGTGAGTGAGAGATCAGAGAGTACGCAGCACACATTGCGCAGTTGCGCATTTTTGAATATCTATACACGCACAGATTTGTAGCCCGATAGGCTAGAAGATTAAAGAGGGAAAGAGAAAGAAAAAGATACGCTCGCATAACGATTTAAGGTAGTTCATGCTAAAATCAATTTTCTTACAAAAATGTTGAAACTTTAGATATAAGTTACTAACATTACCATACATAAGTGGTTAAAGTTCTATGAAGATTTGAGATGCCATTTTAGATATGTTTAATTTTCAATTCGCATGTTTTAACACGGCTTCTTATGAGGAAGTCAGTTGGAAATACCTAAATTCGGTAAGAAATACAAAAAGTTTTGTACGATTGTTTTAAAAAACTAGTACAGTACGTGAAATTTAACTATGGTTCATCTACAAAATGATAAAAAATATGTCGCGAGCCGTTGTAAAGATATCTGAAAAACAAAGTTTGACATGCTTTTAGTATATCCATGTAGTGGTAGTGATGAAGTTGTACTCAACATTTTGCATTTTCTTTAAATTTTCAAGTCTTTCTTGTCAGTTTTGTGATGTTGAGGTTGTTGAGGTTTTTTAATTGTCAACTAACAATAATCAACAATAATTGTTTCAAATATCAATGATTATCTGCTATACTGAATTGGTTGAGTACCACTGAGCGGCATAAACTACCTTAAATGTATAGCAGACTAGGCATTGTAGTAAAAGGCTGGTATCGAGTGTAAGTGAGGTGAGATGATAAGCAGGCTTAGTTTACGAAGAAAAGCCTCATCCTTGCCAAAGTTTTAATTTTCTAAACCTTAGTTTTATGACACAGTAACTTTTCACAGAGGAAACTTATCCTTTCATGAAACGTTTGTGATTTTCATAGTTTCCCAGGAGTTCCGAGGTACAAAATTTACTTTGAAAGCAATTTTGCTTCCTTGTTGAGGAAGCTTTGTATCGGTAAAATAGTAAGTTTTCTTGAAAACATGTCAGAAATGTTTTTAAAAGTGTTTAGAATGATAACACATCATTAAAAACAATGTTTGTCTGTGAATGTGGGTGTGTCCGTATATAATCAGTCATATCTCAAGTACCAATCGACAGACTTTCATGATCAAGGGTTTAACATTTTTGTTTTTTAATCCTCATAGCGGCCCTGAAAATAAAAAATTTTATTTTAGATATTTTCATGATTGTTATAACGATTTTAGATGGTCCAAATATGGTTTATTCCTTTTTTTAGGGTGAAAAAATTACAATTTAACTTTATAAATAATTCTATCGTGTACAGCATAAACATAACTTCATATTTTTCACTAAAATAAAAGTCAATTTTAAGACTATGCCCAACTCTGATTTTAGTAGAGAGCTAGAAAGTCTCTCCTCAACTAACAGCCGTTTTTCTTTCCTTTTTGGCAGTTTAAAAAAATAAAATTCATGCATTAGATTCAACAATAAAACACGCAGTTGTGACGCAACCATTTGTTTTTGTGATCATTCAAATATATTTTGATTATTTTTATCTACTTTCTATTCTTACTATGAATGGTGTGACACTGAAAATCCTTGTTTGTAATTCAAATTTTTACACCCTCACAAAATGCAGTAAGGCAATGTAAATAAGCATTCTTCATAAACGACCAGGTCAATCTACCATGCAGTAATCAATTAATTCTAACAGATAAAACTATAAAAAAAAGTTTTGCAAAGTAGGGGTAAGTAGTACAGTTATCGACACCCTTAGAGTCATTGACCCCTGTGTAATTTGTATATCTATATATGCTGGCTCCATTTAAAAATACGCGTGGTGGTTAATCACTATCGGGGGGTCAACAACTGTACCGTTTACCCCTATTATATTATACTAAGTTATGTTGAGAATTTTTTGCACTTTATAGAAGTCTTTATGACAATCGTTTGAAAATAAAAATGAAGTAGCAAGTATAGCTAATAACATAGTTGATTAACCATATATTAGGTTACTTGTCATATCAAGAGCACTCAGCACTTCTTTTAATAACATCTCGTATGCGGAATTTCTCGCACTAATTTTTGCTCACATACTTTAAACTAGTTTCAAAGCAGACTACGTTTATGACTCTGCATGTACTCTCTAAAGTTAAATCAGTTAAATTTAACTGTGAATCAGTAAAATGCCGCTCTCTTTTTACGATAAGTGAACGGCATTCAGCTTATTATAAGTCAGTATTGACTTATTTGCAGTGAAAGTTGAATTAGTTAAATTTTACTGTGAATCAGTAAAATGTCGCTTACTTTTTACAATAAGTGAACGGCTTTTAACTTATTATAAGTCAATGTTGACCTATTTGCAGTGAATTTTACTGATTCAACTTAAGATAGTATGTATACTTACCCTTAGTATAGCTAATAAAATAATGTTTTATGAATTACTCGCTGTACTAAGTTTTTATTGTTGTGAAATTGTGCAGACTCAACCGCTAGAGACCGAGAATCCCAGTGATCTGAGGTTCAGACACATTACCGAAATCACGATACTGACAGTTCAGTTAATCGTTGAGTTCGCTAAGAGGTTGCCGGGCTTCGACAAGCTTCGCTATGAGGACAAGATTGTCCTGCTCAAGGCCTGCTCAAGCGAAGTCATGATTCTCAGAATGGCGCGGAAATATGACTTCCAGACAGACAGCATAATATTCGCCACCAACCAGTCATACTCGCGCGATAGCTACTTGCAAGCCGGGATCGGTGACATCATCGACGATTTACTGCGCTTCGGCCGCTTCATGTACTCAATGAAGGTCAACAACGCTGAGTACGCCCTACTAACGGCAATCGTCGTCTTTTCCGGTAAGTGACCAAACCTTTTTCTTTAACCTCCCACTGTTTCTTTAAGGTGGTTCCTTCAACTTAGGACTTTATTTACGAATGTCGTAAGACTTGTATATATTAATATGTAGAGTTTCAGGAACATGCCTGAATTTTTTGAGATTTTTCGTCCGTTCAGTTCTTTTGTACTGAAGCAATGCAGTTCGAGTTTTTAACATAAAAAAATGGGTAATATTTAAAATTTCACATATTATAAAATATCACAAAAACGATGTTTTCCTTTTTTATGAAATTCAGACCACGTATAGGTGATTGAAAAACGAAATCATAATTTTCAGTCCACAAATAAAGGTACTAACTGAAACATAAATAAACGACTCACTATACTCCATGATCATCCTTATGGGGTCTTTTGTCGATCTGCATGCGGTAAGATGCCTTTTCACTATACAGCATCTCAATTTTTGTCTGCTGCATATTAAGACTCGAAGTTTGGTACACTAACTCTTAAGGCACATATAAATAATGCAATAACATAAAAGTTTGACTTTCCAAAAACTTTCGATAATTTTTAATTTTAGATAAGAACTGTTTTTCGAGAAAATAAAAAAATATTCATCTCTGGACAAAGTTCATAGTAATTTAAAGCATGTGCGTAATACTTATAAATTTTATGGAAATATTTTCATGACAATTCTTTTACTACTAGCAAGTTAAACATTGTTCGAGTTTTTTGTGAGAGTTGTGTCCTTATCTTGCATAGGGAACCACCTTAAGCACCCTGAAAGCCTTAACACTAGCGCCACTAACGAATCTTTAATCCGTGTACAGTATATTTTTACCGTTCGAAGATTCTGATACACGGCCATACATTTTGAGATTTGAGCCACAAGAACTTACAGGTTTTGCAGCAGCTTCTTCTGATATTATCTGATCTCTTTGCTCTCTTGAAAGTACCTAGGATATATACCGACTCAAACTTTGTTGAAAAGATATTTTTCAGATATTAGCATCTATCGATGGCTCGGAAGAAAAGTGACAACACTTAGTTCTTTTCTAAGAAAACAAGCAACACTTGTTGCGGTCCAACGAAAAGAATCAACTCTCGCTAGGTCCCATAAAAAGACATCTTACAATATATGACCATATTATGACACCTTACCGTTCCAACAAAATTACCCCAGATAATGGATACTTATGAAAAAATCTCAGTTTTTATAGCCAACTTTTACATCCCACAATTAACACATTAATGTTTTACATTAAAAATTGAATTTTTTTCTGACATCAAGGCTGTCCAAGTGAAATTAATTTTCTCGAGCATAATAAACGCATAGGTACTCAAAGACATGGAGCGATTCGAACGACCAACTGGAAAATAGACCGCAGCAAGTTTGATTCTTTTCGTCAGAAAGGTTACGAGTGTTGCTTTTTTTCCTCAGACCGCAGAAATTGTTGCTTCTTTTCTTCTGAGCCATCGCTATACTAAACACCGACTAAGCGATAAGGCTTTGACTCTGATAAACGCGTTAATACTTGCAGAGAGGCCAAATGTGTCGGAAGGCTGGAAGGTTGAGAAGATTCAGGAGATCTACTTAGATGCGTTGAAGGCCTACGTGGAAGGCAGGTGGAAGCCGAAGGCAAGCGCCAAGTTTGCAAAGCTGCTCTCTGTGCTCACCGAGCTACGAACTCTCGGCAACCAAAACATAGAGACCTGCTCGAACCTCAAGCTCAAGAACAAAAAGCTGCCACCCTTCCTAGCCGAGATTTGGGACGTCGTGTCGTAGTCACTCGGTGGCGGCAATTACTGCAATGTCCGCGCTCGAAAGCTCCAGCGGAAATAATGGATGCCAACGGTATCAGCGTCTACATTTACGTCGTTGTCGGACGTCACTTTTGTACTAGTGCAACATTATGCTACTGCCTTTCAATCGTCCTCGTTAATGGATTGCGCGCGTGAACGAAATACGCGCGTCCTTGCATTGACGAAGCAACCGATGAATAACGCTAATTGTTTAAGAACGACTACTTTTAATACTATTATTGCATGTGTATGCATATGTATGTATCCTTTCGTTAACAGCTCTTTCCTTCTCGTCCGTTCTTTATCCCTCAGCCTACCTAAGTCTCTGTGCTACTTAAGCATTCCACAGCGTGTTCCGTTGTTTTTTTGACCTATCTGTTTTTTACCCTCAAAACTCTCATCTGTTATCATAAGCTAGCTTACACTATGTTTATATCTGGATTTACCTGCAAGTTACTATTACTTTTCCGAAAATGTTCTTCTGTATCGTAAACACTTGGGCGTGAGTGACGTTTCAATGCCTTTTTCTCCTAATCACAACAGCAGTTGGAAATTCTGAGATTTGGGGCGGCGAGAGCTGAAGCAAAATGAGTGGGTAATTTCATTGTTGAAAATAAAGAGAGTGAAAGCATAAGAGATAAATGCTTATCTGCGTTAAGAAGGCAGTGGCAAAGGCACCCAGGCTGTGATACATATAAACAGTTGAAAAACTATATAAGGAGCTACCTAGACTTATATCTTATGGAAAAAAATACATATATATAAGAAAAAATCATATATACATGTATAAATAAATCTATATTATGCATATGGAAAAGATGGTTGGTCTAAAGGAAAACCCTAATATTAGGTATGTAAGTGTAATGTATATGCGTAAGGCAAACGTAGTGCGAATAAAAGTGAGAAAAATAAATGAACAAACAAACAGCGAGTGACGTATTGAGTGAGAGTAGGATACAGTATCGCAAACGTTGTGGTGCTGCTGTGCCTAAGCGATAATGGCGTATTTCATGTGTAAAAGTATATATATGTACATAAATCGTCTATGTATATATAATACCGGCACGTTGGCACAGCGGTAGAGTTGCAGTTTCGTCGATCTTACGAAAACAAGCAGTGTAAGGCTTGGGTGGGATTTGGTTCAAGTCTCGCCGTTTGCCTAGAAGTTCGCTTCCGCTGTTTGATTTTTGGGGGTTCGATTAACTGTCTCTCTTCCGCTGCGAACAACGTGAGCGGGAGGTGTGCAGGAGTTAGTCCTGGTTTTTATACGTAGACACCCGGTCAGGAGTCAGGCAATGCACCGAATTCCCCCTATCCCCTTCCATCCTTCTTCCTTTCCCAATGGCTTAAAAATACTATGCTTGTGTTAAAAAAGCCATGGCTGAGCCTTAGGGCGATGATGAACAATAAAAAAAAATGTATATATAATATACATAGGCACAGTGTAGGAATCGTATGTATACTTTTACACCTCAAAGACGCCACTATCGCTTAGGCACGGACGTGCCATCTGACGGATGAGCTTTTTTGCGATACAGCCGCATGTAATGTGTTCGTAAGAAAGTACATCATCGAATACAAAATTTTAACGAGACTGTAAGTACTGCGGGCACTGTTGAGCAGCAGCCCCCTAATGAGGTGTGGGTAATTTAAAAAAAGCAAGGTTTTATGTATAGTGCATAATAGAATACAATAGAGTCTATATTACACACATACGCATAGCATAATATATAGCTAGCATATTTACGTCGTCTATATAATGTAAGAGTTCGCGCGTGCAAAAGAAAGAGAAAGAGAGAGAAAGCATCGCTTATAAGGTAGATTGGCAATAGAAGTGTTGTATAACACAAAGAAAGTATTTTTGCATGAGGAACGATTGAGAGTCTAGATAATAAAAAAATACAGAGATAAACGATACAATAAGGGAGAAAGGTAGTGTAAATTACCGTAGCTTATAGTCAGTCAGCTTAGAATAGGTGACCGAGTTCAAGTGCAAAGCCCTGTGCCTTCACAACACCGGACATCGGCTCACCGAGAAACAAAACGATCAAAAAATAATACATGGAATTCAACCGTCCGTTTTAATTTTTTTAAAAAAGAGAAATCACAAAAGCGTGAAATATGGTGGAAAACTGAAAAAAAGTGCATAACTATTGTTTTATTAAATTATTATTATCATTATTATCATTACTATCATTGTTAATATTATTATTATAATTACTACGATTATTATAGACGGTAATACAGAAAAAGAGAGGAAATTTGAAGGAAAGTGACGAATCTAATGCTACCGTTACAAAGATATAGGGAATGTATGGCAAGATTTTCATTGTAATAAGTATTGTTGAAAAGTGTGTGGATTGTATAGGAGACTTTTCTTTCGTTGGAACTGACCGTGTGCAACGGAAAATGCAATCGATCGACTACTGACTACGACAAATTATTGTGATAGTATATAATGTTGCAGTTATTTCGCGAGTGAAAGGTCAATCTTGTTGATATGAGGGGACAACACTCACATCGAAAATCACGATGACAGTGAACAGCCTTCAATTAAATGGGCTTGGTACACGACCACTTTTTATGCGTACGCAGCTATACATTTTTACAAAGCAAAGCAAATTGTTGAAAAAGTACTGAAATGTAAATACTAAGACGCACTATTAAAAAAATTATCCATCAAAACAGATTATAGATGAATAAATTCAATGTTATGTGAAAGTTGCAACAGTGGTTTTTGTCAATAATGTGGATCTCTCTAGCAACGCCGGAGGAACCGTTGTGATCACCCTGGCTGGATGCGTATTAGTGGCGAAAGCTATTTTTCCTACTAAGGAATCACTAGACGTTCAGAAACGCTTGAGGTATAGAAACAAGTTTTATAACATTGAAATGTAGGAGCCTCATTCAATAATTCGCTGAGCGCTCGGAATAGTATTTAAGTTCATGAGCATGGTTAAAAATTTAAAAAGTCACTTAATTGATTTTTCCTTATACTTGCTAGTAAGGAATGAAAAACCGCATCTTTTTCTGTTTGCAAATTTTTGATCTGATTATTCGTCTTTGCGACAAAAATGAATACCGTCTTTTATAAAATCTCAAATCCAGGAATTTTTTAATATATAAATCTCCATTTCCATGCCAAAAATGATCGAAATCGTTTGAAACTTGGCATGAATACGTGGAATATTTTAGCGTTGCCGATGAGTTAATTATAATTCGTTTAATTTTTCATAATTATTGGATATTCAATTAAATATACGTAGTGTATGAATTACATGACTTTTAAACTTCAACGATAATTTTATCTTGACGGAACTTTCAGGAGCAAAGTGGTTCATCAATGTTCGAAAAGTTTTCCTGAAAGTTTTAAAGTGATTCATAAAAAAACAGCTAAGATAGAGAACTTTTCATTACTACGTGTACGGATGCTAGACGATAAGCTGTCACCGACATGCAGCAGACGATCTAACCTGATGCAAGAGCTGGGTTACTCCACGCCCGCGCCGTAGAGTAATTTTTGCCAGCTTTGCATGAAGTTATAAAAAGTTCTATATCTTAGCTGTTTCTAGTGAATCAATTTAAAACTTTCAGGAAAACTTCTTCGAACATCAACCAACAACTTTGTTACAGAACATTCCGTCAAGCTGAACTTTCGCTCACACTTTTTAGCGTTGAAGTTAACAAGTTTTTTATCCGTGCACTACCTACTTTTAACAGTAGTTTATATATTAAAAAATTACTGGATTTAAAATTTTAAAAAAGACTGTCTTTACTTCGAAAAAGAATAATCAGATAAACTATTTGTAAATAGAATAAATATGCGGATTTTTATTCCTTACTAGTTCGTATTGAAAAAATAGTTTTCGTCACAAATGTGCATCTCTCCAGGGCGGTCCCTGGGCCCAAGGGTGTTTGCGAAGCAACGCCCAAGGGATCGTTGGGACCCCCTGGTCGGATGCACATGAGTGGCGAACGCTGTTTTTCCTACCGAGGGTGTACCACGGTTGCAAAAGTGCCCGAGGTAGGAAAACTACCATTGAAGACTTGTCGTAAGCTTAAATACTATGTTAAGCGCTCAATCAGTTATTAAGTTTGGCTGTACCTTCATTTTATTCGGTTCCGTTCGGTTCGGTTCGGCTCAGATGGTTCTGGAATCGGAACGACAAAAAAACACCCTTTTTCGCCCGATGTTGGGTTCGGGACCAAGTATAGAATCGACGAACTTGGCTCTGCCTTGGGTTCGATATTTTGTTGCACAAAATGTTGGTTATAGTGTTGTTTATGTTCACATGAGGTCGTGGTTCACAACGTTGATCACGCCCCTAATAGAACCAAAAGTTGTAAAAACTTTGTAAAAATGTTGTTCTGCCGACGTTATAACGTTTTGCATGAAGGTTAGAAAAAGATCGCATAAGCGTTAAAAATGTCCGTATCTCTTTCAAAGAAAAAAGTTTTGATGACAACGTTTTTGAAACGTTTTATTTACAACCTTTGATCGTAAACTATCTTCTAACATGCATATGTACGAAAACCGTTTCTTTTCATTTTTACAAGTCTTAATGCATTTTTATTGTTAAAAAATTCCTTTTTACATATTGTTGAACAAATATTGAGTTACAATTCACAAAATATTATCTTTTAATATGTCAAGTTAGTGCAAATCTAATTTTTTCAAGTAATCACATACTAACGCCAATACTCCGAATGAAAAAGAGTGTAGAATTTGAAACTCGTATAAGAGCTATTGTGCTGATAATAGGGCAAGAGTTGAGCTGAAACAAATTGTATAGTATCAAAATCAGGACTTTGAAAACAATAATGTGTTCATTGACTTGTATGTGCATCTTAAATTAAATTATTGTATACCTTAACTTTGTATTCAGAACTGCAGCACTGGCTAATATCCAAAAACAATATGATGTAGGCTTCGGTAGCTGTAGTTTCACCAAAAGTATCCAGATGCTACTAAATAGGCTTCGGTAGCTGTAGTTTCACCAAAAGTATCCAGATGCTACTAAAATCAATAAATGAAACAAATATGTATGATTTATATCATAAAATTTATGAGTTTCAAGATTCAGCAATAAAAATAAACTTACGAAGAATAAAATACAAGCATGTAGAGAAGCACAGCGTTCAATACATTCTACACTTTCTATTTATTTCTTATGCTGTAAACTTTTTTTAATGCCCTAGATGTATTTTAATACGTCTCACCGAAAAATCTTCACAAGCTTCACAATGTACAAGGGTTGCATCTTGTTTGTTCTATTTATCTACTGTACTTAGCGTCTGTGGTGTTCCTAGCCTTTAAATTACCGATTTTATCGATATCGTCTCGTCTCGTATTGATTTTTCGAGACGATATCGAGACGATATGTCCTTTTTTTTCGAGACGATATCGATATTCGTAAGGCAAGGATATCGATATTATTGATATCGACACTTGGATTTATTTACAAAAAGAATTATAATACTAATCAAAACACTTTAACAATAATAATTAAAAATGAAATTAGTTCATTAAATCTTATTATTGTGATTAAAATAAAATGACTAATGAACAATAAAAAAAAAAAAATGTAGTAAAGAGTAAGATTTTTCTGTAATTTTTTTTATTCAACTTTACCAAGTTTATAAATTACTGCCTATTTTTTATAAAGAGATCACACATATTATTAATTTGAATATTTAAAGTATTATGCAAGCTTGGCTTGACCTATATATTATTAAAATTAAATCCGCATATTTTTTCCTGTAACTTAGATTTAGACCATGAATTTATGCACATAAGAGCTTTCAAAGATTCATTTTTCAATGAGGATCGATCGTTAGTCATCACCGATGAACCTTCTGAAAAAAAACGCTCGACGGAAACAGAAGAGGCTAAAGAACTCAAAAAATCTTTAGCCATTTTTTTCAAAGATGGATAAATTTTGTCATATTTTTTCCACCACTCAATAATATCTGTGCCAGCTACTGCTCGTGGTGCATTTAAATATTCTTCTATTTCTTGACGCCACGAATCAACAGATGATTCGTCATTTATATGAATAGCATTAATGTCAATGCAATCATCAGAAATTTCTATGCTATTTTTTTTAAAACCCTTGATTTTTGTTCTTTCTTAACAAAATATTCATTTCGGTAAATATTATCAATCTTTTGAATAGACTGTTTTTTCATCTGTTTCCCCCAAGTTGTTCCATCAAAACCAGCTACCTTATGCCTTGGATCCAAAATTAATGTGACACAATAAATCCAATTACATTTGTTATGTTTCAAAATTTTGTTTCGGCCTTCTTGGAAAGCTAATAGCAAAATCTCATCATTTTTTGTTCTATAAATTTTAGTGTCTAAAGCAAAAATGGTTTGTTCTATCTTGTCAAGAAGTAAATTAAATGTAATAACAACTGTAGGTAAGGGACATTGAGTTTCTGATGATAATAATTTTGAAACATACTTGAAATTACATAAAAATCGTTTCACTACTTCTAATAGTGACCATTCCATCGCATTAAGTTTAAACGGTTTTAAATGGTCTGACATATGATACATTGTTAAAGCTTTTCTTAACTTTAAAAATACGTCAAGCATATCATGGGTACTGTCCCACCGCGTTTTGACATCCAAAACTACTTTTACAAAATGAACATTAGCCATAGCACAACATAATTTTAAATGATGACTCATCTGTTCTAAATGATGTATTTTTTTGCACGTAGATCGAACTTTTTTCAAGCTGTCAGAAAATTCTGTATTTTCTTCGGACTCGGTGTCGCTAAAATCATTGTCACTAAAATAATCTTCAAGATCTACATTTTGATTATTCATTTTTAATTTAATGAGCTTCAAAAGATCTTGAGCGCCTAAATTTAAAATATGCGAAAAGCATCTGAAATGTTTGTCTTCTGGATTGAATTTTATCTCTTCATTGGCCAAGATCTTTTCAAGCTCAAAAATAAACGTCGTGTTTGCTGCTGCGTTGTCTAAAGATATCCCCTGAATCTTTGACTCTATTCCATAATATTTTACAGTTTTATAAAACAATTCAGCAATATCTTTACCACTGTGCCTACCATGGGATGGTACTAAATCTAAAGCCAATGATTGATAGGTCCAGTTGACAGTTCTCATCAATAAAATGGATTGTTATCCCGTAGTACGAACGTTCATTTTTCCCTGTCCATGCGTCCACAGTAAAAGAAAATTTAGAAGCATTGTTTTTCAGAACATCCATCAGATTTTTTTCCATTTTTTCGAATTCGTTCATAAATTTACTATTCATTGCGTTTCTTGAAGGCATCTTAATGTTTGGGTTTGATAATTTAAAAAAATTTTAAGTCATCAGATCATCAAAAAAACTAAATGGCAGATTTTTCGCAGCCAGCCACATGCTTGTGATTTTATCCCAGTCAATTTCTTGTACTTTTTTCTGAAATTAAATACACATGAATGTGAAAATTAAATTGTTTTAAAAGTTTTACTAAATTTATATTTTTATATATTTCATAAATAGAATTTTATCAGCAGAGCTGCAGGATACAAGAGTATGTCATCGTCTTTTATTCGCACTCGACACCATGTACGTTCTCCCACTGGTTGGATAATGAGAAAGCCCAGCGACGCGACGGTGCTCCGATTAGCTGATCCGTGAGTGAAACAACGGTAGTAAATATAGTTTTTTCATATTGGAATCAAGCCGTGGATTATTATTCTGTAAAAAGTATAAATTACCGTACTACCGTAACCCAAGATCTTGACGCATGATTGATAACGAATAGTTTTTGCAGAGGCGTACTGTTAGTTAGCTATACAAGCCCTTCAAGTGTATCGGTCTCTTCTTTCAATACAGTTAGTATATCTATATACACGCTAGACCTTTGCCACGGCTGGAGGCGCTACTTGTCATCCGCATCAGAGATTAGTACACGCAGAGAAGTGTTTCCCCGTATGGAGCGGGCAGTATAGCACTACGAATGAAGGGATTCCCCTTCTCTCTCGCCACGCGGGCTCGGCATCGC
>JAPYYV010007795.1:0-27842 GCA_030522625.1 Copidosoma aretas | reverse complement strand
AAAAAAAAAAAAAAAAAAAAAATCAAAAATAACACATAAAAAAAAAAAAAAAGAGCCAAAAAAATCTAACTTTCGTACAAAAAAAAAATAAATAAATAAATAAACAAATTTAGAATTTACACATTGAGAAAAAAAAAAAAATGAGCGCGGGAATGTACTTCGCGCCCTAGGGCGGGAATGTACTTTGCGCCCTAGGGCGGGAATGTTGAACTTTGAGCCCGCAAAACAAGCACGAGAAGTCATCATTTCTGCCCGAAAGGAAGAAAAAATAATTTCATAAACATATTATTTTATCTGTATACATTTTTCACTGTTTTAAAAAAAATAATATTCTATTAATTCATTAGTTTTACTTCATAAGTTTTTTTACTGTGGGGAAGCGTGGGGAAGCGTAAAAAAAATAAAAAAAAAAAACACTAAAAATTAAAAGAATTTTCCCTTGTTTTGCAGGGAAACTGTGGGGGAGCAGCTAAGGATGTGTGAAGTAACATGGGGGAGCGTGGGTAAGAATACTGACAGGTCCACACGATACAACTGTATAATATATGAAGATATATATATTCAGAAAGTTTAAAGAATATCAATAAGGTCTCCCACCACATGAACTTTATTTAAAAACTAACTTTATCATCATGTTGATTCGAAATTTATGTATATCCGATGGCTTATGTAATGGAACAATATTGAGAATTACAAAATTATTTGATCATAACATTGAAGCAGAAATAATAACCGGTGAACACATGGGAAATAAAGTATTTATTCCGAGAATCACTTTAAATACTGGAAATTTTTTCTCACTACCGATTATTTTTTACAGAAAACAATTTCTATTTGTTCTTATATTTGCTATAACTATGAACAAATCTGAAGGACAAAGTTTTAAGAAAGTTGGATTATATTTAAAAAAATAATTTTTTTCACACGGATGATTGTATGTTTTTCTTTTAAGAGCCAGAAATTCCAAGCAAATCTATATTCAAAATGAGGCAAATAACAAATTTGAATTTAAAAATGTTGTTTTGAAAGAAATATTTGAAGATAACGAAATCATTATAAAATTGTAAGACTACTTTTACGGCCTTTTTTTAATTTAACTCAACAAAGTGGATGAATTCGCTAATACGATTAATTATGTCAATGTACCAGAATATTACTATTTCGATTTTTTTTTTAAATATGTGTTAAACGAAAATTCACCAGAAATTACACTACAATAGGAATATTAAACGTTATATCACCTAAATATCAAGAACGGTTTTTTAAAAATTATTCTTGACTAAATTAACGGGACCAACGTCATTTTGAGATTTAAGATATTATCAGAAATACCACAATACATACAAAGAAACTACCATAATTATGGGATTAATCGAACACGATACACAAATATTCATGATTTTCGAAGAAGCTTGCAATTTCATATTACCCTCTTAATTAGGAAAAACATTTGCATGGTTTATTCTATCAGAAAATATACAAGGTGATGTAATTTGAAATATATTCGAAAACAAATTCATGAAAGATTTCCATGAAAATAAAGAAAATAGAACATTAATAATTTTGAATGAAATATTTGAATTGGAAGAAAAGTCGTGCATAGGTTTTTTTATATGCTTAAAGATATGTTTATAATGTTACAATGAGTTCAACAATTTAAATTTCGAAAAAAAATGCACAATGGTAGTAACTCAACAGTAAAAGGATTTTCGAAGTAACCATAAGATATTTTTCTATCTAATGTTCAAGAAATCAGCTATACAAATTTCATCAGATATAATTCTTATTCCATATTTGTTTCCTTGTTTGTTTCCATTTGACTATAAAGTGGTGAGAAAATCTACTATGAAAAAAAAAATTCATCAATTTATTGAAATAGCATTTTTTTAGTTCTCCAGGGTCTAAGAATGAGAAACAGAATTAAAAATGTAACTAAGAATAAAGAAGAAAGTAATGTTTCTCGTAAGGGGGGCTGAGGGGGCCTGAGCAGGGGTCTGAGCATGGGCGAGGGGGAGGGGCCAGGGGGATGAGTGGGGAAAACAGAGTTAAACATTTGACGAGAAACAAGGTAGAAAGAAGAATATTTTGTGAGGGGGGTGAAGGGCGTCTAGAGATCTAAAAAATCCTTACAAGTATATCATAAAATATATAGGAAGATATATCGATATGTATACATAATATTTCACAGAGCTACATGCTTCGTCGTAGATCGGGAATGTAAACTTGGTCTGTCGGAGGTCCAACTCCTAAAACCATTTTGCTACTGTGCCTTCCGAGATATTTTATTGAGTTTCCTTTAGATCAATTTTTGAAAATAATGAAGTTGTTTGTTAATTATTAAAAAATAGCTAAATTAATTAGGGCTTGGCAAGAGCAAGAGAAACCAATATTTAAAACAATATCTTGTTGCTCTTAAAAAATATTGAATAAATGAATTCCGTCTTGGTTTTGAGTCAGAAGTATCTTGTATTGTCTTGGTTGTGTCGAATAATTTGGCAAAATATTCATTAAAACAATGGGTATAAAATGTAATAAATTGTGTCATTGTCTTTTCTATTAAATTAAATTATAAATGTGCCTGAAGAATAGTATCCAACAATCTTTTAAAATTAAATTAGTTCATATATTTTACCAACACGTAAATAAGAAGCAATAATTCAAATGATTCAATTGTGAGAACACAGTACAAATCAATACTTAAACTAGAAATAAAATTAATAAAAAAAAATACATGGTCAGCCCACTTGAACCTTTTATTCATATGATCAGATGGTGGGGTTGAATTAATGGGCATTAAAAAGTAAAACTGTAATAGCTGCATAACTGAATGGCTAAAGAGTCTTTTAAAAGACAAATTTTGTGGTGTTCATATTCAAACTACGTCAGAAAATTATCTGCCTCTCTATGAACGGCAGAATTCGATTACTCAGTCATAATTTATCATTAGTAACTGTAAACGTTATATCTGCACTAAAGATTTATTCATCCAACTCAATTATTTTTGTTTCAAACTTACTCGAATTCGCTACCAATGGAAAACCAAGAATTATTGTCAAGATAATGTTCTCGATAGAGTTGAATTGATATTGTCTTGAAAATTCAATCTACATATTGTATTAAATAGTCTTACAATTCAAGACCATACAATATAATATAAAAATTACTCTTGACTTTCGTGGAGCCCTAAAATTGATCAAATTTGAAATAAATTATGAGCGTTCCTTAATGCTGTACAAAAAACAGTTAAATCGAATATTCAAAAAAAAGGTTTGGATCTGAAATTAATGAGACAATAATTATTTCTTTATTTCAAATGATTTAAAACAGCAAATTGTGAAAGCCCAATAAAAAATATTACTGAAGAAGTGTTCTTATTTGTTTAGGTGTGATAAAATGAAATTTTTTAATTTCAATTGTACAAAATTTCGATTGAGATAATACTATGTACATAGCTCCAAAATAAATGCTCTAGGTGAATATAAATTGAGTATATATTCAGCGAACAAATTCAGTAAGCATTTAAAACAGTGTTCAATAACAGCGCACGATATTATTTTGAAAAGTTAATTTCTTGCTTGTGAAGATACATGAAAATGAGGTTGGAACTACTTACTTTTGGATTAACTATTTCATTTATGGTTAACAAAATTCACGTGAGCACAGTCTAATTTCTTATAAGATTAAGAATATACATAATGAGATTTTTCAAAAATAAATATAGTAATATTTCTATTATTATTCCAGGCTGGTAATTATACAGAACGTGCAATTTTGGACATATTAGATCAAATCGAAAGTAGAGCTTACGAAGTTTGGGATGCATTTGAAGGAAACTCGGAATATGAGTTAACTCAATCGCTTTTCGACATTATAATTTCAAACCTCGATATTTCAAACCAATATTTGGACAAACAAAATGACGTTAGCTTCAATAACTGTTATGATTTTTACGTTGCAAGTGTTTATGATTCAGCTAGTTCATTTCTTCAATTTTATTTTAAAAATCTTACTGGAGACAGCAGCTACTATGATAATATATATGAGGTACTGCTTGAAATGTGTTTTACTTTAATATAATCCCAACAAAATCTTCTTTTTTTTTTAAGTAACTGTAAAAGTATCTGTGCCCAATGTCATAATCTTACGATAGGGTCAAATTAAGCTAGTATTTGTAAAAAGAAGATTCAGAACATAGTGGTGAAGATTTTGACTATTAATGATACCTAAAAAATAAGTAAAGAACCTTAATATGACACTTAGCTGTATGAAATTAGTGTGATTGAGTTCGAATGGACTATTTAGTTTTCATTTCTAGAACAAAATGTCAGATAGTTTAATATAAGTTTTCAATATTAAAAAAGATATGGTTATTACTTACTACTATCATGCAGTTAGATATCACATTACAGATTTACTCTTCAGCGTTGTTACATTATGTAAGATCTTCACCTCTCTAGTGTTCCAGCCAGACTTGGGCACTAGAAATATTTTTAATTACATGTATTTTTAAATACATATGTATTTTCAATCATTTTAAATACATATTTTTGAAAATACTTACAATAAAAGTGTTTCCAAATATATGTATTTTCAACTATATTCGTATTTTCAATTATATGTATTTTTAAATAATATTTTGTTTATTATTTAGAGATACTTGTGTGATATCTTGACCAGAGGAGGTATAGAGCCTGAAATTGCGTCTTGATTCTATGCACAATAGCGTCAAATAAGGCAAGCACCCTCGGGCCCAGGGACCGCCCTGGAGAGATGCACATTTGTGACGAAAACTACTATTTCTTAACAATATCACTTTACAAATGTCTTAACTTCAAGAGATGCCCAAGATAGGGAAATTTATTTTAAAATTTCTACCTTCATAAATATATCTGCATTATAAAATACTCGAAACAGGAAAACATTTTATAAGACTGAAAATAAAAAGTATTTTTCAATACATTTATTTCAAAATACATTAGTAGTTGAAAATACGAAGAGTAAAAAGTATTAAAAATATAATTGTACTCCGAAATACAAAGCCTTAGTCTGGTTTTAGCACCTCTGACTATTCACTTTTATAGAACTCAGCTGAAAATCGTGGTGATACTTTACGCATGCAATATTTGCATTTCCCTTCTACATTATTTAAATTAATTTCACATAAATATTTTCAGTCACTAAACAACGAGTTCAACGATATTATAACTTATTTAAATGAATTCATCGACATCAGAGTTTGTCTTGGCAATGATAGAAATGAGTGTAAGATATCAGATTTACTCGAAAAATTATATAAATTTCAAGATAATTACGATCAATTCAATCACGTTAAAAACCAAGTGCTGCAATCCGTAGAAGATCCTGATTTTTTTACGTCAAACGAAAACGGCATTAAATTATCAAGCACGTTATTTTTAAAAATTACGGAATGCCTATCAGGGTCTACAACTGAAGCTTTTAAGACTGATGATTATAATTATTAAATACTCAATAAGTAAGTAAATATTGTACTGTATTGAAAATTACTTAAAATTTGTATTTATAAGAAAATTAACCCTGCCAAAACAGAACATGATACATCATTAAACTATTGTTAAATATCATATTGAATCATATGATTCGTACAAGAATTTACATTATTTGAGCTTTTGAATTGCATCACGACCAACAATCAAAATGCAAAGCCAAGCTGTGCTAATTGAAGCGCATTCCGACCCCTCGGGTCATCGCAATCAATCAATGCTCATACATTTCGAGAGGAGGACAGAGAATAACACGGTTCCACGTTTGTTCGCGTTTACGAAAACTTTTTCAGCGAGATATAAAACGCCCCGCAATTGCTCGCAATTAAGATACGCGAGAGAGCTAAAATCGGACTTCCAAAAAACCAGGCTGACTGACGATAATCCTGATACCTCCTTTTTTCCCGCGTATGCACGCAGAGTCCGAAAATAATTCGAAAAACAGGGGGCAGGAAGAGACGAGGGAATCGGTCCGGTGGGTCTTTATTAATTAGCACAACGAAAATCGCGAATCTCAAAAGGACGAAAGAAGAAGCGGAGAAGGAGGAGAGAAGGTGGCTTGACGAGAGGATAAATTATATAGCGCGGCCAGTAATAGCTGCGAAACCGGTAATCTTCGTTCGTGTGCATCTTCGTTGGCGGGTATATGGAGGGGAAACGATCTCATCGTGGACGGATAATATTGCAAGGTAGGCGACTTATTCGTATAGGCTACCACTGTTCTGCTGTAGGATGTTTCGTTGGAAGGAGCTCTTCGGCTGTCTTTTTTTTCGATCTGAAGGTTGCAAAATCTGCCGAAGAGGGACAAGTCCTTTGTACTATTGAATGGATTGTAGTGTTCGGTGGTCTCCCATTTGTTCGGCAACCATGATTGCAATCATTCACTTTTCTCTGTTTTTGTTGCACCTGTGGATACATGATAGTTTGGCTTCCTTGTAGAGGAAGCGTTGTTCTGATACAAAATTAATGTTTTGGAATGTGTGAATATTTTTATGGATGTTTTAAGCGCGTATACATGTACTTAAGTTACCAGTAAATTACCAGTAGTTGGTCCCCTTAGTAAGCTAATATCGAAAATGTATCAGAAATATTGAAAGAAACAAATATTTAATATCGTATGAGGTACCATCCGAATTTTTGATCTTAGTTTAAAAAATGCTAAAAACGAGAATTAGAATTGCAAATGTAGAAAAAATTATTGTCTGTTATCTCAAGTCAGATGTCTCAATACATGGCCACCGTGGAGACAAGTCGTCCAGTGTCCGGAATCGTAAGTCCCAGTAATTTGCCACTCAACGTTTATTGTATGGAATCATACAATAACTTTTTACTATATAACATGCCAAAAGGGAGGTTTAGAAAATAAATAACCCAGTATTTGGCCGGTTACTTTTTCAACCACTTTTTTGAGGCATTTAAGAAAAAGGATTATTTATTTGCATTTAAGAATGAATCATAAAGGTATTATTAGAGTAATTTACCTATTAGGCTTATAGTTGTACTCACGTGAATTATTATACATCGCGTGATTGTATCGTTGGCCAAGTCTATCGAGACTGGTTTTAAAGCAGCCAAAGTAGGCCCACGTGTTTCTCTGGTTTCTCATCATCAACAATACCTAGGTACACTTAATTTATTTTGATTAGAAATTGTATTCTTTAAGTGCCCAAATCGTCTTTGCATCCTGATTTGATACAATTTCTTCGATACAAAAGTATACCGTGTATTGATGTAATAGCTTAATGGCACGGTAGTTTTTTAAAAGTTTTTTAATTCTGTTAACTTACTAACTGACATTCTTAAG
Organism: Copidosoma aretas; assembly: GCA_030522625.1. NCBI lineage: Eukaryota > Metazoa > Arthropoda > Insecta > Hymenoptera > Encyrtidae > Copidosoma > Copidosoma aretas. The sequence continues at coordinate 20,516 of JAPYYV010007795.1, read as the reverse complement.
GAAAACCATACTACGAGATTAAGCTTATTAAGACAAAAAAGAGAGCTCTTCTAAATTTCGATCTGATACGTTCTTTCCGAGATATTGTCAATTGTAAATCAATGAATTTTTACAGTTCAGAACATGCTAGGAAAGTTACAACAAGTTTTAAGAGATTGTTTTACAACTTTTTAATTGATATTCGATTGATATCATATTTTAGAAAGTTCGCAACCGATCGAAATTTGGTAAAGAGCTTTTTTGTTATTTTCGATAATCTCTATGCCGTATAGTGAAAAAAGGCCCATCTTCTTTACAGTACAGTCTCGACCCCACGATCACTTTTACTTTGTCATTTATTCTTGGTGCTGCATAGGCTTTGTTAAATATGTCTCGTCTACTATATGTAGTCCTGTCTCCCCTCTCGCTGTTCATCTTGAAAGCCACAAAAGAAGACATGACTTCAGAAATCTCACAATATTAGCTACACATGTCATATCAGGTCACGAGTTGCCGAAGTCATGTACCTACGAATTCGTGTACATACAAAACCTCTTAAGTAATCTTACCTGCACAAGAGTGCCGCGCGCATCGTAATGCACATATAATATACATATCTTGAAACAGTCAAACAGTGCGCAAGTACTTTGCTACCAAGACAAAAAAACACCAGTAAGCGGAGAAGTAGGGAGAAAGGAAAAAAGAAAAAGGACTGAAAGCTCGGTAGCCACAGCTAGAGACACGCTCGCGGCTGTAGCTATACAGACGCTCTCTGGCTGGCTGGCAAAGCCGATTTATCTGCACCCCAGCTCTCGCTTTCTCCTCTTTCGTATCCGCAGCTCTCGACTATGAACCCACCCTCCTCTTGACTCCTTGACTTCTTGAACGTGCGCTGGTGCTGCGTTGTCGGGATATCGTGTCTTACACGAGGATATTTCACTTTTTCGTGTAGCTATAAGAAGAGTCCAAGGGTGGCTTACCTTCCCTCCTTCTCTCTCTCTCTCTCCCTTTCCCTTGCAAGCTGCTTGCTTGCTCTGAGAGGGTGGAAAACACGCCGCAAGTAAGAAAGAGAGAGATGCAGAGAGAAGGGAGGGGAGAGGGGTGTCGGGAATATTAGGTCGAGGAAAAAATGCGGCCAAAACGGTTTTGCCCGGCGTACGGCCGCGGCCGGTGTGTTCTGTATACGTGTGTAATGCGCTATTAATTATCTGCCTTTGCTCTTGGTGACTTATTTGAGCTAGGGAGCTCAACAAGTTTATATTGTTACACTCTGGACACAAGAAGATGTTATTTGTCATTGGATGTGAGTCTTGAAAAAGTGGAATTCGAAGTACACACTGTCTGAAGAAAGTACTGGATTACTGAAACAGCTGTTATGTCACACAGTGGACATTGACTGATAACAAGTGTTACCTGTTGATTAAGTCTCTGGCATGAATCTTCATCAAGTGCCAACTGCATGGATTAAATAAGTGAAAAAATTATTGCTCTTATGTAGTGACGCTGAACCAGTAGCCAGATTCCTTAAACAAAGACTTCGTCTTCGTATACATTTATTTACTCTCTAAAGTTATGAGTCCATCGAGAGGCTAGCCCGTTATTGCACTCCTACAAACGATGTTATTTGAGAACAATCCCTCTAATAGCAATCGAAGATAATAGAAAAAAGATGTCACTTGATTATCATTTTTGTTAAGAACCTGTGAGCATCAAAACTTAATGATCCATACCAGAGCGCATTGATGGAATTCCCTCACAATAAACACGAAGTACGCAAAACAAAATATTTATAGAAACCGTCACCTTGTATCGCCCAACCGCGGCTTCTCGCCAAATTTGTCGACGAGCCATCAATAAATCAATCAATCACGCACCCCGGCCACCGACTCCCTCTTCTCACCCGACCCCCAACTCCTCCGAATTTCCTTACCGCATCGCACGTGCTTGCGCACAAACAAACACCACCGGCTCTGCGTCCGATCCGACTGACAAATAGAATCGCAAATCACTCAGTGGCGATCTTCTTTCTCGAGAAACAGAGTATAAGCGCCAAGCAAAAGAGAGAAACAACGGAAGAGAGCTTCCCTTGAATAAGAAGGAGGAGAAGAAGAAGAAGAAGACGGAGGAGGGTAGGGGAGAAGGCGAGAATAAGCCAGCAATGAATAATTCATGCTGCGGCCGAGCTACACGCTACGGAGCAAGTGCGAAGAGAATCGCCGGGATACGGTGTACTTGGGGATGGGGGAGAGGGGACGGGTGGAGGGGGCTGTACGCGCAATAATTGTAAATCCGAAGGGCGAGGGACAATGTTCGGCAAGAGTTACGGGGATCGATTCTGTTCGGCAATCGTTATCGAGGTCACTACCAATATGTGTGCTATTTTGCATACATGTGGATGTGTGTGTGTGTGTGTGTGTGTGAGAGAGAGAGAGAGAGTGCGTGTGTGTGTTTGGTCTGTTTGAAGAAGTGACTATGGTGCACCCACGCCATACATGCTTAGGAAAAAGATCGGATTCCAAGCGTGCGATACCAGACGTGGACTGACAAAGATTGCGTGGACGTATACGTATGCATGAGCATTGGAATACTATATTTCGGTGACGTTGGCATGAATATGAGCCTGATGTGGTAACCTAATGAAGATGCAGATGAATGTTTTCAATAAGGTCGTGGCCTATTAGATAATTTCAAATACAATGATCGCGAAGAGTATTGATTGATTGATTTGACAATAGAGAGTTTGAAAACAATTTGATGATTCAAATCGTATTCCTATAAGCGGTTTTTATGCTTTTAGTTAGTAGAACTTTTTGTTGCTGGAACTAGTTCTGGCTGTAAAGGAAAGTTTGCCTGAAGATTTCGGATGCTAAGTTGGTCCGAAGTTTGGCCAAATGCAGCGAACAAGACTCAGCCAGACTTATATTTGTATACATTTAAAATAGTAGTTACGTTGTCCTGGTAAATGCAGTTACTGGAGAACATACCCACATGATCCTGTCACGATTTAAATATTTCAGGCTTTTTGGTCTTTTAGTTCAATGTTAAGTATGTATTGTCGCTAAGGATGATTATAATCTTATAGGTGTAGAGTTTTTGTTTATAATTGTGCTGGGTTGTGAGTACTAAATTAGGTTTAGTACATCATGCCCTTTTAGACATGGGATACGTTGTCAATGTACGTACAATTGCTAGAGAAGTGTTCAATTGTTCGGACTTTGACAGGTTTGTAAACAAGTGAGAATGGATAGCTATCTAGTTTTGGTATATGTTCTAGATATGTACAGGCTCCAGATACGAAATAAGAAGATCAAATGGCACGTTGTTCGGAATCGTGCAGTCTTTAACAACATTGTCCAGGTAATGTGTGACAGGAATTCAGGTAAGTATTTAAAATTTATAAATAAAGAATATAAGGCTCCCTAGCCATTAAGAAAATTGTAAAAGATTATGTTCATAATCTATATAAACAAAATTTGTGAATATGCTCTTTTTTGAGATATCAGGTGCGTTGTTCATGTATGAGATTGTCATTGAAGTGTTGTATCGTTAAGTAATGAAGGCCAATGTTTAGAATATGTAAGCTCTTCTGACTTCCAGGTACGGTGTGCAGGTATATACACGTAGAAAAGTGTATTTGTATTCAAGGCACGTACATAAACTGTTAATCAATGAGGAGTTAAATACAAACATGTACTCAATAGAAGTCGTTTTACGTAACACGAATACAGGATTTCAATCATTTTTGTTGGAAACATAGTGTCATTAGTGTAATACATACGTATATATTGCGACAATAGCAGAATCATCAAATGCTAATTCCAAAACCCCGCAGTATGATAGGGCGTATAATATGTTAAGTATAAACTTTCACGCCATTTAAATTCAAAAGACGAGCAGAAAAGAGCTTCGGCGAAGCAATGGAAATGTATATAATATATACATATAGGCACGTACGAAGTATCTATATACAAGCGCGTGTAAAGCGCGAAAGCAGAGCCGAGCGTCTGAGAAAGACGAATGCGCGAATCGGTCTCTTTCTCTTCGCCAGAAGGCAATGAAGCCCGTCAAGGCAAATGATGGACGTCTCCGCATAAAGCTGACGAGTGACTCGTGGCGCCTTCAGGAACGACCGAAGGGAGCCCCCTACATCACTTTTATTACCGGCCGTCCTCATTTTCATATCTCATAAAACCTCCGCCCACCCCCCTCCTGCTCGCGAGTCTCTCTCTTTCGCCTGTGCGCCGCTGCCACCCGAAGAATGACAGATGGACGCGGGCGTCCGCATTACAATCCTCCCCCGTCTTATCCTCGCTAAAGTCCACGCGCGCGTGCTGCTTCTGTCGTAGTTTCGCTTGGTGCGCCGAAAATCGACGATTCCTTTATGAAAAACTTGATTTATATACCCTTTTCCAGTCCTCCCCCGGCTTCGTCATTGTCGCGTACTTTTAGGATGTAAGGTTTTGCTGCACAAAGTTTCCTACCCCCGCTCTATTTCTCTCGTGCTTTTCTCTTTTGACAGTGGTTTTGATATACGCCGAGTAACGTCGGGAGATTAGTCGATGCTCTTCACGTTTTTGAAATGGTCCTTTCTTAGCTTCGTTTTATGCCCCCCTTCCTCTCCCTATTCCTTGCTTTTTCTACCAGACGAGAGAAGGTATTTATATTCCTCACTCTCCTTCCTGCTTTTGTAAGAATGAGTTTCCGTAATTTATGTCTTTTCGCAGCTTAGCAAAGTTTAGCGTAACACTTTAGCCGTCCGCGAAATTTTTGATTCTGTTAGAAACTGCATTTCCACTAACGTATCACAAAAATAATGTTGGCAATGCATTTATTTTATAATACAAATATAATACACTTTTTTTTTTCAACCGCGACTTTGGCCTTTTGGCCTGGAAACAGCCCTATACCTCACGTTTATGCCATTCTTTATTCCTTTCATTAAACAGGGCGCAGTGCCAGTACCACAAAAATCTTTCTACCAGTTAAAGGGTAGAGAAATAAATTTCTGCAACAAAAACGTTACATTCATCTGTACACCAAATTCAAAAATTGCACGACGAGAACCAATAATTTTAATATTTTATAACAATAATCAGTGATTTCAGCGAATCGTATCATATTCGTACTAATTTGATCACTCAAACACTGTAATCGTTCAAATCGGTCGAAATAATCTCAACTTGCTTAAGCTATATTCAGGAGACGGGTCAACTTTATTAAAATTGTCCAATAACGCCACCACTTTTTAAAGGACATCAACAAAACAGAAAATCAAAATGCACTCATCAACAAACCAACCGTCTCCGAAACCATCGGCATACAAGCCTACCGATCCCCCGCACATAAGACCTGCGTGTCATCAGCATCAGCATCCCTATACAAGTTCGTACACAATCTCTCTGGTCGCTCGAAATCCGAGGGGACAGCAGTCCTTACTAACCCACGTGGCCACCACCACCACCACCACCACACTCCTCATTGAAAGCAGCAGAGAATAAGCCAACCCAGGCTGCTTCGATGCGCCGATCTTATCTACCACCCCGCTATCATATCGAGCTTAATCTCTCTTCCGTATCGCGACCCCTCAGCCCCCCGACCCACCCGGGCGCTTGCCCATTGCCCCCCCCCCCCCCCCTCAATCCTTCCTCAGATCTTGGTACCCCCCCCCCCCCATCCTCACCTCGTCATGTACCACTTCTTGTTACCGATATTTACAACGTAGACCTCCCCATTCTTTCGCGATACTCATACTCAGCTACGCAGCCGCTATTCCCTTATCCCCCGCAGCATCTCGATCTTCCTTGCAGGTAGTACTTACTCGGGCATTGTTTCGTTCATCCGTAAAACCGGGGATCTCGCACGCAATGACCACCGTCCGAGATTAGCCAGCAGTTCCTTATCTCGCGATTCTGACGACTCAACTCGTGCGTGGCGCCTCTCCCAACCTCCTAACTCCTTCAAGACCAGTATTTACGAACAAAAGCCCACGTGCCCGAGTCCCCAAAAGCCGAGCCGCTTCCCGTTTTGCCTCTTTCTCACTTGCCAGAACGTACATACCTACAAACATATCCCGCGCAATGCACCCGAAAAGGTGAAGGGGGGAAGGGGGGTCTCTGGCGTTGAGCCGCGCTGCTGGCGACACACTGTGAATGACTGCCGCTGCGCGTGACAAGAGACTGACGGGTTTATGCTCGGGGAGAGCGCGTGTATACACTGTGCACCGGAGAGAGCATAAAAGGGAGCAACAGTATACATGGCAGCAGCGAAGAGAGAGCGGGAGAGTCCCGCTGTGTTGCAGAGCGCAGCTCGCCCGTGATGTAGCGTCTGTTTGTGTAAATGACACGAGCAGCGAGTAGTGAGTGACACCAAGCCACCCCCCCCCCTCACCTCTCCCACAACGTGCTTCGCGAGCTACTTGCAGCCCTTCTAGGTTCGTTGGTACCTTCACCACCCCCTAGCCCCACTGCTTTCACTTTCTGCGAGCGGGCTTAGCACGCCTCTGTCTATTTTGCCTCGCTTCGTCTCGTAAACTACTTTTGTGGAGAATATGCTCTGTTCACCTTTTTCTTTTGCCGACTGTTTGGTCTTTCCTCGAGATCTCGCGGTTTAGGGCTCGCGTTTACTTTTTGGAGAATTTCTCCCCTCCTAGACAATATGCGAAACGTTTGTACTTATCTGGACTTCGGGTATCTGAGCTGAAACTCCCTTTTTCTGTGATGTAATTAATAGTTAATGCTCGTTATCACATCAATCTTTACTTTTTTAAATAAATTTACATACTGCAATAAGTAGGTACTAGCGGGGCTTTGCCCCCCTGCGCGTGCCAACCCCCAACATCAGATAACTACTCTTGATACGGACTCTTATTAGTGACTTAATTGTTTCTAATATGCTTGGATTTATTTTCATTCTGCTGGTTTAATACCTATGTAATGAGTGTAAACTTCAATCATACGTTACGATAAGAGCAAACAATTGAATCATTTTACAATTAGTATATTCTTACATTAATAAACTTTCAGACTTTCTAGGCACGAAGTTATTTGTTCTTGCTTTCCAAAGTATAATTCAAGGCTAGCTTCCATCTTTTCTTGTTTACAAGCTTTTTTATTATGGCATTGGAATCTTACTGTGTTAGTATCATCACCTTTGTTTTTGCACTAATCCTGTCATAGTTTATACTTATGCTACTTTCTATGGTCAAGGTTTCATTCTTTCATTTTTGTTGCAATCGTTAATAAATCTCTCAGTTTAAGTTCTCTCATCTTTGCCCTGTTTGTGTTTTCAAACATAATGAGATTTCGGTTTTATTTGAAGTATTTATGGATCTGTTTTAGTGTTCATACTTCTATGTTCTTTTCAATTATTGTGTTTGTAATTTTTATGTATTGTCTTTTTACGAAAAACTTTTTTTGCCCAAATGTCTTAATATCTTCATCTTTGAGTCTGTGCAATTTTAATTCAGTCAATATTTTCCTCTTTTTCTAAATAGCGTTGTACATATACCAGTTATAAACTGATACATATTTCTATACATATTTTACTTTAGAATGTTCCTGCATTACAACCTTGTTAACTTGATTACTACAACTTTATCTTCGTGCTATTTCTTCTTAGTGCATAACCATGCCTTTTTGCATGATCTGTATATTATTGTTTTACATCTGCCTCGCTGTTCTTATGTTTGTCCGTCCAATTTTTAATTTCTTAGCATAAGTATCAAAATACCTAACAACATGCTTCAATTTCAGATTTTGTATGTTTTAAACTATGCCTTAAATTCTCTGAATACTTCCATATATTCGCAGATGTGTCTATATTTCTGACTCTGATTTTATTTAATTTTTATTTCAATTTACTTTAACTACGTTGTTTTTTCTTTCTAACATCAAACTTGCTTCTACTTATGAGTATGTGATTATGAATTTTTTAATTATTCTGGTTTTTTTATGCTTCTTAGTATCTAATAGGAGTTTTTGAGCTCGCGTATTCGTGCTTGTTTATAAGCCTTTTTATGATCAAGGAGTATACAATCAGAAAGTAGCTAGATCGTAGTATCGAAAAGGATCAAGGGTTATTTGCTAATAACGAATCATATTGATGAACATTGAATCACTGATTTTATCGACGAATTATGGATAAGGGTCGATTACGTTTATTGATTTGATATTACTTAGGTCAATAATAGATAAAGGTATGTATTGTGTTTGCTTCAGGCGGCTCATCACTCCTGTATAGCACATATTTTGAATATTTTATCATAAATTTTATATATTTAAAGTTTTGAGAAGTGTGTCTCTTAACATGACAATAATATAGCTAGTGCTAAGTATGATGCAATTTTTTTCATAAAATTTTGTTCTTAAATTCTTCACATACCAAAGCTTACAAAGATATTTAATAAACTACCGTAATATTTTTTAATTTACATCTGAATTGGAATTTTTTAGATTAATTTTTGTCCTTGAACAAATCCATTGGGAGTAACCACGGAAAAAATGGCAAAAACTTGAATAGATTTCCCAGAAAGTTCATTTGTTTGTATAGGAATACAAAAAAAAAGTAAATTGAACTTTCTGGGAAACCTATCAAAATTTTTGCAATTGTTTCTGTGATGACTCCCAATAGATTTGTTCAAGAAAGAGTAAAAGCCCAAAAAATAAAAAATCAGATTTAAATTGAAAAAGAATAAGGTAATTTATTGAATTTTTATTCAAGCTTGGATATGTGAAGAATTCAACAAGAAAACTTATAAAGAAAATCGCATGATATTTAGCATTAGCTATATTATTGTCCGGTTAAATGACACTTCTCATAACTTTCAATAAACATTTATTATAAAATATTCAAAATATGTGCTGTGTAGGTGTGATGAGCCAACTTAATGCAGAGGCTATGAAAACGCACGCAAAATATTCAAGCACGCCACCATTGACGCTGATAATAGTAGTTTTCGTCATAAATGTGCATCTCTCCAGGGCGGTCCCTGGGCCCCAGGGCGCTTGCGAGGCAACCTTGGTCGGATGCATATGAGTAGCGAACGCTGTTTTTCCTACCGAGGCTGTACCAGGGTTGCAAAAATGGCCGAGGTAAGAAAATATATATTTACAAGTTGGTGTGTAACTCTACTCATAATTTAAAAGGATTTTAAGATTTGTATTACCCCAACTATAAAATAAACACATCAATATCCATTATTTTTCAAGAAAAAAAAAGATTAGCTATTTTATGACAATTAGTTTTCATTTATTAAATTTAAATTACTTTTCATTCAATTTTTCAAAAACTCGTTTTCAAATTTTCCCGCTCTCAGCTAGACAGATTGTAAGAAGGAACAAATAACAAATATCACGCTGAGAGAAATAATGTAGACATAAATTTATCTCATAAATAGTAGCATGGATGACTAAAGGCAGACAATATAAGGCGAGGGACGGGAAGGGGATATAGCCACTAGTAAAATCATTAAAACTGTGCATGAGCGTGTATGTGTGTTTGTGTGCCCCTATGTGTGGGCCTGCGTATACTCGTATACACTTGTGAGGCCTGTTTTGGCACAACCTACATATTCATTTTTACAAGTTCATAAGGATATATGTTAATATTTTAATAATATAAAATTACGTAAAAACGTTCACATTTTTTAAGAGGGGCACAGGTGAATTAAGGGAGGTTCATAGGGGGGGCAGAGGTTTCAAGAAAGGCAAGGGGGGTAAAAATTTAAAGTAATATAACGGAGAAAAATATGTTTCGCAAGGGGGACAGGGGGCCTAGCCATCAGTCAAAGCCTTACAACTGTATAATATAGGTAGATATGTACGTTACCACTGTTTCGGTAACTCATCTTTCTCAGACATTGTACACTTAAAACTAATTGTAAGTACCTATCGCTTGTATCATCTTACATACAGTGGACCTATTCAAATATCAAGCTGTTTAATACTATGTTAAAAAATTTTAATTTACTAATTTTTAATGCTTTTGAAAAATCATTCTTTCGCCTATTATACACAATATAATATTTTAAATTAGTTGTCATACGTATGATTACAATCAAACATCTTTTCTAGTGTATGCTATTTGATCGTGAATAGTAAACCGATCAACGGAAATTTATTTCAGCGAAAGAGAAGATTGGCATCGATCCCCGAACACATGAATCATAAAGAAAGGAGCTTGCCAGCGTGCCGGATAGAAAAGTGGGGGCCCTGAAAACTTATTAGGTTATACACAATGCGAGAGGCGCAGTCGTAAAGAAAGCCCTTCGCGCGGAAGAGGGAAGCGCCAAAAAAGAGAGCTAAAAGAGGAGATGAGATAGAGACGAGCACCCGCTTTCCGGCGCGGAGCGTAACAGATGCCGCGCAATAAACACCTACCGTCACTTCGGCCTGTAAATCGCGGCGCTTTGCTCCGCCAGACGGAACGCACTCGGGGAAGATGGAAGGAGGGAAGAGGGGCTTGTGTGCGTATCCCACGGGCGAGATATTTCGCGGGTGTCGGAGGGGAAGAAGAGAGACTGGGGTGTGTGCTACTGCGCTGGAGCTGATCTCGTCAATGATGGCTGGATGGTTTCGCGCTTTCAGCCCGATTAAATAAACCAGGCATGCGGATGTAGTCTCTATGCGCGTGCGGAGGAGATATTGCGTGAGGAGGGGGTTAGGTATAGAGGAGGGATGGAGTTTCGAACTAAGTGTGCCGAAGTGGCTGCTGGTAAACGCTTGAAAGAGGTGAGGGGTTAAGGTGGGCCGATTGTTTTTTCATTTGCTTGATGTACTTGCGCTTGGGAATTCGTTTCTCTAAGTCTTGAATTGCTTGCTATTTTATGTAAATGTTCAAACTTTACATACATAAATAGATTGGCTGTGAAGTTTGAGCAATATGATGTTTGAACGTTGTTTTTAATATTAAAAAAAGTATTGTATTGATTTGAGTTTCAAAATGTGTGTCTCTGAAAGGAACCATTATAGTTATTGGCTAATAAGGGTACCAGTGACTGAGCTACCTCAGAAGTAATTTTCAACACCTTTACCAAATAATCGAATAAATCCATCTATGTTTTTCCACTAAAAGCTCTAAACTCTGAAATCGAGCTCATAAATTTTGACAACACTCGCAAAAAGTTTCTTAAACTCAACAGAAAAACACAGCGGTGCGAGAAAAAGTCGAAAGGTGAGTACAAAAATCAGGAGAACTCAGTCCACTGGTCAGTAGCGAGCGGCAAAAAGATTGAAAACAGGGCTGAACAGCTGTTATTTTCTCAGATCTCGTAGATTGCCTGTAATAAATGCCTCAACACCAGCAGTCACGCGAGCCGTTTTTCTTTACATTTCTTTCTCGGATCGACTGATTTTTGTTCTTCACGTCGATAGATCGAGTGTTGCTTTAGGTAAGGTTACGTTAGCCGGAAGAGTTCGATCATGCTAGTTTATTGTTACTCGCCATTGTCTCTTTTAAGCAGATCATTGGATCCGTCTATGATCACTTGTTCAACTTAAACAATAGTATATTGACAGAAAGAAGTATTGTGTTTAAGTCATGTACATTCATTTTTATCGAATCAGGATTTGAATATGAGCAAGTACTTAATCATCACTATTTCATGAATAAATTAGTCGTGTGTTGGTACTAGAGATCAAGAGAAAATAATAATTATGATACCAAATTTGTATTTATCAAGTATTAATGACTCAATGTATATTGAATCATTCATTGACAACAAGTGATTCTGTCTACCAGTACATCTTTTTATTATACTATAAGTATATTGAAATACAATTAAAAGATCTCATAAATTCCTCTATGTAGTTTTCATTTTCGTAATCGAGCGATTGAATTATACCATTTAAATCAACAGAGGACTAAAGTCCTTAAATCCAAAATTCCCGTCAAAAACCTGACCTCGACCAATCAAAATTTAATAACACTCGTCATGCCAACGAACTTCACCTTACGACTTTTCGATCGGAAAATCCACCACGAAGCCTAAGACAACCCAACCAATAGCAGTACGCAGCGAGCGGTTTCACAGAACATTAACGAGCTAACCACCCGTGCTCCTACCCCAGGAGTCATTATTCTATCAGATACAGCGGAGCCCGGCAGCAACAGCATCCCGCCGAAGAGCCACACAACTGGGCCTGCGCGGCAAAGATTTATCCAAGCGAACCTCCGAGGGTTTGATACACAACGTATACACATATATACTCAAGCTCTTTCTACCCCCCCCCCCCTGCAACCCTCGTTATTATATGCTTTAATTACGGGGCCACGGTAATGAACTGCGCTTAAACCGTAAGCGCGGGGGCGATAAATTAACGGCGCGGAAAATACTAAATCACAAGTTTGCCGATGCTGCCGAGCAGATAATCGGCTCTCTCGCGAACCGACTCTGCAGCATTGTATATATATATGGACGTTCTCTTCCTGTGTACACATTACAAAGTGTGTTTATTTACACGTGCAAGGAATTACACGAATATGTGTAATATTGTGTGTATTGTAACTTCGTGTTTGTGTAGAATTGTGAATGGAACGTGAAGCTTTTGGTTATTATACGTGTATTACACACACGAACCATCTACATCTAGGAATTGGTGAGGCACGACTCATAGATGTCCCCTGAAGAAGAAACGAGAGTAAATATCCTCATAGGAAAGCTGAGGTGTTCGTACCCATTGCTGCAGCTCCAGATAATGATTTAAATCCGTTCTTGTAAAAGTACCAAGATGAATTACAACGATAAAAATTTCTGAATAACCACAACAGAAGGACAATTTCTTACCTATTAATACCAAAAAAGTTGTAGACCTTCAAAATGTCTTTACTAATGAACAATCGCTGAGTACAATACACCAAACGAGAATCGCTCTCATCCCGGAGATCGGTATTCCTATTGACAGCTGCCGTTAGGTACCTACTTTAAGAGCTACTCCAAGTTGGAGCGTGATCTATGTATCGCACCCTTCGCAGTTCGCACGATGGGCCCGGAGATGTTTGTATGTATCGGTTTACTTGTCTTCGTGGTCCTTTAGTTGGATCAAATGACCAGTCACGATTGTTTTGACGAAAGATAGTAGATGATGTCTGCAGTGCGCAGCCGAAAGGCACCGAAAGACGACGATCCCCAGAGAAAGAAAGACGGAGGAGGAGCTCCACCGCATCACGTGATGATGAAGGTGGAGGAGGTTACCGGTCGGTCCGCCCGAGGCTGAATTTATCGGTTACTAATTAAAGAGCGCTGAGAGGGTGAAGAGGATCGAAAGTCTTGGTCCGGCGCTCTCGTCCGGATTGAATTCTCCGTCCGCTCATCGTCGTTGTTATTACGTATCGCTCGCTTCGAGGGGCCCCGCGTGTACGTGTGTTCTTTCTTTAGTGGGGCCGATCGCGCTCTTCTTCTCCGTCTCCTTCGAGCCTTTTGATTTATCGGCGCATTCAGCTGCTACGGCTCGAGTAATGACAATTGCGTTACGGGGCGCTGAGATTTATTTATTTATTCGTATTAAGAGTATCAGGCTATCGATGCCCGAGAGTTTCGCTGTCGAGCCGATCTGATGCCGATGGGCCAGAGATTGGGGATCATGCGCACGCTCTCCATATACGCTCTTGTCGGTGCAATGGAGATGCGTATCTACATGCTTGAGATATTTTTCATTTTTTCATCTCTATTATTGATTGCAGGGTCTTTTTATGCATATTCATTATATTTTGTATGCATATTATGTATTTTTATAGATAGTTTGTCATTGTGAATCATACTTTTACCGTAATAGTGATACAATATAAAAGATATTGATACTTCAGGCATAGCTTCTATAGAAAAATACCTATATTTTTACCACAGAAAAAAGAAGCATGAACAAATCGTCTTTTTGAACAAATTTTTGACGTAATATGAAGGTGATCGATACGTACCCTATTTAAATTCATGTACGTGTGCATATACAAAGATAATTATGTATGGAGACTACTTCAAAATTTACACTCTATTGGGATGTGATAAGTGGAAGGATTTCTTGTCCTAATAATTTAAAGTCAGTTATGTTTGGGATAAACAACGTTAGCAGCGCTGATATTATGTACGATAAACGTCGATTATTAACATTATTGAAATCAAGACAACGCTTGTTACCCATTAAAAAACATGTATCTTATTTTAATGTTATAGGAATCAAGAACCTCATATTCTATAAATTCCATGCAAAAATATACATTTTATCAATCCTTAACAAATAAAACAAATATCAAGAATTATGTAATAATAAGTAATTTTGTAGGTAAGCTAATGAGATCAAAGTATAAAAATTTACTATTATATGTATATAATATCTACTAATTGCAAAAAAACATCTTTTTCACTACTTCTTTATGTAAGAATCAAGCTTTCCCCGACCCTCATACAAAATCAAAAGTAAGGTTAGGTTTATTCTCATACAGCCTCCCACATAATAAGTAGATGTGAGTTAAGGTCCGCCCCTCCATAGCCACCTACATCATAATTAAAGGTAAGATTAGGTTAATTTTTCCTCACAGTCCCCTTACAACCCCCACTTAAAAATTTAAGGTCAGGTTAGGTCTATTATTCCTTCGACTCTCCCCCACATAAATTTAAAAATAAATGTTACAAATTGTTCCCCTATTGCCTCCCACATGCAAAAAAAAAAAAAATTTAGATGAATTCGTTGTTCAAATTCTGCAAAAAAAAAAAAATTTAGATGAATTCGTTGATCAAATTCTTTTACGAAAAGGGGCGTCACTATAAAAAGAAATTTGATTCTTGCTCAATTGATTTTCATTGTTCATCAAATCAAACTATGCAGAGTATGTTAATATAATCCAATGGAAAATTGGTACATGAATATGAGTATCATACAATATATGGCTAAAATTGAAAGTGTCTCCAATGATAAATACCGCTTTATTCTTCAGAGTTAACCCAAAAATAATTCTTCTGCCAGAGGAACAATTTCAGAACACTTGATAATATAAAACGTATTTATGATGTCAATCCATATTTTCTCGAAAAAAAATTAATCTGAATCTCGAAAACGCGAGCTAAAACGGAACGCAGTTAGTCTTCAAAGCGTAGCCACTGGCAGCATTGAAGCAACCAGAAAGGCAGCGGTGTAATCGCGTGCTTCCGAAATACACGAGTCCCGCGTACATTATTCCTCAAGCATGGCCGTATCAAATTAATCCACGCGATATACGCTAAATATAAACACGCGCTCGTGCATATCGATAACCCCCCTCCCCCCATGATTCATACGTACCTACGCTCACACGTATACGCGTACGCGTGCACATGAGAGATCTCTCGGCGACATCGCGAGACGCGGGGAAATAGTGCGTGCCGCACCGAGGAGACCGTACCCAGCTTCTTGTTGCTATTTTTATTTCAAACTCTCTCCGAGATTCCGATGGTCTTTTTACTCACTTTTTCTCGGATGAGTTTTCACGTGCATACTCATTTAACCACCGTTTCGACCATCCCTACTTTTCTGCTCACATATCAGCATCCCTTCCCTCACTATGAGTTTCAAGGAGCCAATCCTATAACAATGACAGCAACAACGACGACGACGACGACGACACATCACCCCACCCCTGTTGCCTCGTCCCCGCATAACTACCTCTCGCTGCCTTCGGACTCCGCACGCGATCACCGTCCAATTATTCAGCGAAAACCGATTCCAATATGTATATGCGCGCGCGTCGGTATATGTCATCGAGACTCGCGCACATGCAGCCTGCGAGACATACAATAAAAAACAAGATATGGAAGGGCAGAAGGGAGTGTGAGGGGGTTGGGGGGAGAGGCAAGAAGGTGTCGTACACACACGAGCGTGCTCTTCCTCTTACCCTGGAGGGTTGACTCGAAAAACAAGGCGCGCGTGCGGCGACTCCGTCGTCCTGGTCGTCTTCTTCGAGAAGGGAAACGGCAGGTATATGGTATGGCACAAGCCTTTCCCGCACACGTGTACACACGTCCAGCTCGCGCACGCACACAAGAGCCAAGACGTCGCGATCTCTCTCTCTCTCTCCCTCTCTCTTGAGCGGCTGTATTGATCTTATCCCCCGACATGAGAAATGCCCGCCGGTTTAATAAACTCCCGGGACTTATGAAGCACGTCATGGTGATTCACGGCCACCTCATTGAGTCGTAGTATTTATACAACCGCGGCTCTGATAGATTTATGGAGGACGGCGCAGCCAGTGGTCCCTCCTCTCTTCCCCCCACCCCCTGTCGCTGCCTCGCTCAAACCCACCCCACCCGACCTCTCGTCCTCCTTGCACGCACACATACTCCCACATCCGTCCATCCGTCTGTCCATCTCGTCTGTCTGTCTATCCGTATGCACGTGTATACATCTACGACTGCGGTATCTATATTCTTCTTCTCCTTCTCCTTTCGATCTCTCTCTCCTCCTACTCCTCCTCCTTCCATATCCTTGGCCCGCTGCTGCCTCTCGCCATCAACAGACGTCACCTCCACCCTTCGTCCGTCTTCCCTCCCGCCTTGTTCCCTTTCTCCTTTCCCCTTTCCTACAAGCTCATTTGATTTTTTTCTCTCTCCCTCATTGGCGTGTCTAACCTGCCTGCTCGTTCGTCCTCGCGCCAAAGACCACTAACTCATTCGAGATCTCTCTTGCCCCTTCGTATTCGTATATATGCCCGTACCTATACCCACCCACCTGTGCAGTCTGAAACAAGAGACAGACTCCTCCTTCGGTGCAGTATATATAACCGATCGCTAGCAGCCATCACGACGACGATGGAGCGCCAATGATCTGGCTGGCAACGCTTGGGGGTAACTTATGGCTTGGGATTTGGTTTACTCGTGGATTAAATGCCGCTTCTTTGTAAAAAAGATTTTTATCACAGAACTCGATATCGAAGCACAATTGTGATGTCAAAGTTGAAGACGTAATTGTTTCATGGGTGGCCAGTTTTATGGACCAGTTCTGGATCGATGACGATAGAACACTATCTAAATCTAGATTATTTGAACAGCTGAGCTCTTAGTTGTTATAGAGCGTGTGATCACGACTGTTCAGTCCTTGGATTACGGGATTAAAAATTATTGAGTGTGCACTAGAAGGGTTGAAGTATAGATAAGATGATGAAATAGGAACATAGACTGATAATGATAAAAATTTGGTACATGATACTCGACTCGTTAATGAAAGGATATACCTTTAGGAAGATATCATAAAGCCTTATACTGAAGAAATCGCACATCTTTGTTGATTCTCTTTTTACAGTGGCATTATTCTGTATGTTTGTAACTATAGTACAGTAAATGGTGGAATGCATTGATTGGTCTTAATAAAATTCCGAATACTTAAACAGTTGTAATGAGGAAGAAAATAACGCCTTACTTGGAGCTTTCAATCAAATACTATTATAGAGATATTAAACATTGAACATCAATTTCCATTGGAATTGTATTCCTCATCTTTCAACTGCTGTAACTTTTATGAAGAGATACCAAATTCAATGGAGGGTTGTATCTATATAATGATCTTATAGATTCTTATACTGGAGGAATAGCCCATCTTCATTGATTTTGTATGTGCATCGATGTTATTCTTTATGCTCATAACAATTAATAAAGTAATAGATAAATTTCATTGATATGTCTTGACGAAAATTTAGAGTGTTTACGGACTAATTTCGATAATAGAAAACATTTTGTCCAATTTGGTACTTCCGATCAAAAGTTAGAAACATCAAACATTAAATGTAGCTCTTCAGTACAATTTTATTACTCGTTTTTTAACACTGAAATATTGGACGAGGAAAACCAAATTCAGATAATATTTTGATTTACTTGAAATCCATGAGTCTCTGTTTGTTGTTTGAGCCTAATCGAGGCACTTCATTATTCTCTGAGTATTAGTTAAAAGCATGAATAGCAACATCGATGCATACCAACAATCGACAACAACAACTATTTTTAGTAGAACCCATAGGGATCTGTTACTCCCAGGTATTATATTCTGTGTGCTTGGAGATCATATACACCAAGTTTCATTCGTTTATTATGCGAGTTTCGTTTATTAATACTAAGATAGCTTAACTTACCGATGAATATATTCTGGCATTTTTTTTGTTTTTTTCATTGTCCTTAACTAACAACCATTTATCTACATCGTTCCGAAGAAGAACTAAAAAATCGCAAAATGTACTGCACAATTAAGGAAACGCTCTTGTCCACGCATCCGTACAACGAAAAATGCACGTATACGATCGATACAATACACCCACTCTAAGTAAGCATTTTCCATAAACATAACTGAGCACATTTTATTGCAAGCCCAGGACTGGCTCGTGTTCTGCGTCTTATTGTATTGACGCGCCGCACAAACGAGCAACTCGATAAGGTGGATCGAGGTACTGTAATGGTGGTAGTAGTGCGGACCGCGACGCATCAAGTACTTTGGTACACACATGTGCGACGTTCATCGGGCGAGCGAGATAGAGTCTGATCTTCCCGTCCCTTCCGTGTCTTTTTCTCTCGCCTCTTCTCCGGCGGTGCACACAGAACTTGGACATGTATTATGTATACACACATGCGAGAGAGCCGATCAGAAGAAGGCAGGGCAGCCTTATAAAGTAGCCCAGCTACGATTTAATCCGAAATTTATTTCCTCCATTAGTAAGGGCTTGTCTCTCTCTCTCTCTCTACCTACTCCCATCAGCTCTTCAGCCGAGAGTGAAAGGATGACGGCTACGACGTCCTGCCTCCTCTCCTATGCTCTCTCTCTATTTTTCTCGTATCGTCCTTCTCGCTCTTTTCTTTATCTTTATTTCTTTCTTCCTCTCCTTTGATCTCCTCCTCGCTGGCTCCTTTTTTTCTCCATCCTCCTCATCCTTGCCCATCTCAGACGTCCGTGGGAGCAAGACGGAACCATTACATTACGACTCCTATATCGCCATCTTTATTACATCCGAGGTTCCACGCCGGACTGTCATTTGACAAGCTCGCCTCTACTTCCCCTTGCCTCCTTCTCCTTTGCCCTCGCCTTTGCCTTATTTCTGCACGAGAAAAATACCTCTGCCCTCGCGCGGGTATCACATGCGATCGGACGACAGAACTGCAGCGCCTTATTATCCTTCCGTGCGCTGCATATTTCCAATTGAATTGCTGCCGTCTCCGATTATTCGGGGGATTGCGCTTTTGGTTCTTATTGCCTTTTTGTCCGTCTTGCTCTTTTGAGATTTTTCATCCTACATGGTGGGTATAAGGGTTGAGGTATGGTCACAAAAAAACCATCGTCACCTTGAAACCTATTGGTCGAATATTAGTTGTAGATGAAGATTATTTATTCAATCAACTAAGTTCTCATAACTGATAACTCTTACTCATACGTTTGTTTCTAATATAAATTAGGCGCTGTTAAACCACTGTGCCACAAATCTGATCCTCATTAGTCCTATTACAAAATCGATTTTACCAGAGATAATGAACTACACCTTCCCAAGCTATATAATTCCGTCCCGCTCTTTTAAGATTTTCCGTTCCACGTGGTCGGAAGGAGAGTTAAGTTGTGATACTGTCAATGGCGATTATAAAAACACCATCGTCAACCTTTTAGTCGAATATTACTTGGTAATGAAGATTCTCTACCCAAACAACAAAGTCACTGGCATAACCAAAATAAATGCGGGAAATAAAAGATCAAGTCATTCTCCAAAATAAATCGTGTCTCTAATAAAAACGTAGTCTATAGAGACACTGTAAAACCTCCGTTTCACAAACGAAATACTCACTGTTCCTATTACAGAATCGATCGTACCACTGAAAAACGAATTACACTTTACCATTGTCCGAGCTATATAAGTACCATCTGTCCGACCCTCCACTGTTCTTCATTTTTTGTGTTATTCCATTATGCCGTCCGGATCTCTCCTTTGATACGAACCAGGGAATTATCAGACCGGCCTCCCAGTCCCTCTCGTCTCGTGCACTCATCGTGGCGCTGCGCTCGTATCCTCGATCGAATCGATCGAAAATAGAAGGAGAAGACGGAGGTAAGATAGTATAGTGGGATGGGGGGACGAAGCGCCGTTCCGTGTAATTTGATTCCTGTGTCTTTTCGCCGAGAGGCGGTCGAGAAAGAGGCTCCCGCGGCCTTCCTCCCCGTTTTTTTCTCTTCAATTTATTCCTGAATATTTAGTAGAACAGGTATACACGTGGCCACGAGTAGCAGTGATACGTTCTTGTTTTCATTGTTACGATAAGGGAGAAAGAAAACTCGGCCCCGATCGCGTCGTCGAAGAATCCCGGAGATATCCGATTTTCTCAAAACGCGCGCTCGTCCCGCACATGATCCGCGCAATTTTATACGGAAGCTTGTAGATGCCACCACTCGCATAGTGAGAGCGCGTGAGTAATATAGACGAAAAGTCGCACGCTAGTACTGCGATCGTGCGAGCGTGCGAGCGTGCTAGCACTGCGATCGCGCGAGTAAAATTTCGAGCATTTACTCATTTTTACTCTTACTACGTTGCTGTCATATATGTACTCTTTTTAT
>JAPYYV010007794.1:0-13122 GCA_030522625.1 Copidosoma aretas | reverse complement strand
TTTTCGCTTATCACCTTGTCCCGACTGCTTCGTGTTATTTACCGGGCGTTTTGTTTCTAAGAACTACGGCTTGCCTGCGATGGTTTCGAGCTTTCTATTCAGAGTATATTATTTTTCTTACCTTGTTTTTTTTCTCTGTGGGGTTGAATTCTGCTCTTTGTGCTATCTTGACCGCTTGTACTTAGTATTTATTTGGTATGGTCGGATCGAGTTCGTGCTTTTTTTTTTGAGCTACAATTTCCTTTTTGGACCGGCTCAGATGCCTGCAAGGGTTTTCGAGTGTATTGGATGTATATATTAAATAATGTTGGCTCAAGTTCGCTTATGAATAGCTGGGTGTTTTCTGTTTGCCTTTTCCAAGCGGGTGAATGGAAAATTTTTTGGGTCGGTACTGAGATTCCTCCTCGATTGCTCCCTTAGATGATGCTACTACGGAGGTTGGATAGGGACACGGTTGGACTGTCTGTTAAAGGCAAAGACAGCTAGGCACTATTGCTACTAGCCGCTGATACTAGGCGCTGCAACTAGGTTTTGCTGCTGCTAGGCACTGCCATGACTGTTGACGTCGCTGTAATGGCTGGCCGCTGCTTCTACCGCGGCTGACTACGTAACTAACTTATAAGCTAATCTATAAGAGGAAAAATGCGTGGTGTTTCCGGAATATAAATTGGTTTCGAATCACCTCGCACTTTCACTGTGTAATATAATTTTGAATACGTGCCGTTTATATCACGGTTTAAAAGTGGCCACACATATGTAGACAGTGATCCTCGTTCTAATTGACCTCCAACGGGAGCAACATCCAATTATGCCAAGCGTGTGCGAGTTGCGGTTAAGCAAGATCGTCGTTTGACTGTAAGGAAACTGAAACATAACTTTTGAGTACCCAGAAGTACTGTGTGGAGTATTCTAACCAAAAATTTATGAATTTTTTGCTTGCGTGCAAAATTCAGTATATAACTGCTCTTAGGACAGCGAAGAAACTTTTAATTAAAAGTCACCTAGGTCAATCTAGAAATAGTCAATAGAAATAAAAATGTTCTTAAAATCGTTATTACTGGTTGTGATGATTACAAGTCAAGCACCGAAAAACCGAGGTAGGGTCGGAAACTTTTGGGACAGACCATGTAAGTGTACACACATTTACACACCCACACGCAGATGGACACATTTACCTGCGTCGATCTTTAATTCTAAACTTTATACACATTTTTCTCACGTTCTTTTGACATGTGATTTTTTAAAAGCAAAACCTGAGGTTTATAGAAATCGATCCAGGGAATCTTGAGATATGCCTGATTATATACCCAATCATACACTTTTACACAACTAGAATACATATGTGTGTAATTAGTTCCATCTTGGAAATCTCTTTCTGATTTTTACGGAAAAAGCTTTTAGTTTGTTTTTGAATACATATCATCGCAGGAGAAAGAATTCCGATTCTATTGACTTAGAAAAATCGATTTTGTAGAAAAAATTATCATTCGTGAGATAACGTTGTTTGAGCATATTTTACGCGAAAAAATGTAAAATATCAATTACCTACCTTTAAATACCAGTTGTGAATAAAAATAACTGCCGAGTTTTTGCCACAAAGCTATTTATACGAGAAATTTTATATTCCTAAAGATCATTTACTGCAAAATGTTTTACAACAACGTTTACTTACGAAAAAATCTATATTTTCAAGATAATTTATTTTTTCAACTCGATCAAACCAAAATAAAAATTTTAAAAATATGTATAATCTCTAAGATTTTCTGCCAAAAAATACTCGAATACAACATTCTATGTAAATTTCACTTTTTTATTTATCTAGCATCTTATAAGAAACTATTGCGTTAATGTACACCATAAATATCCTCATATGTATTTATATGTATTTTTGCCATAATTTCTATTTCTTATACTTATACCATATTTTCATTTATAAGTTTGTAATTTCTTGAATTTTGTGTTAACTTCTACTAAAATACGTTCATTCGCCTTTCTCTTCTTATTCTCTCCGACTACGGCTCTTTCTATCCATACAAAACTTTTATTTTGATAACTTATACACTTTTCTTTTTATCTTTCCTTACTCATGATCCTTAAATAAGTCCTACTTCAAAATCATTTACAAAACTTCCTTCCCCAACTGAATTATTGAAACTTGCTACATCAGACCAAAAATGTGATAAGTCAAAAAAAGGGGAAAGATACAGGATTTTCTCTTATGCTGTCGGGAAGCGGTGCGGGGTGATTAGCGGGCTGTGAAGGAGTGCCGGCAGTATGGGAGATACCCCACACAAATAAATATCTAATATAAAGCCCGCCTGCACGAATTACGGAGTACATCTTCTTTATGTGAAATGATTAACGCTTAAGCCAAGTTGACTAGCACCACATTCTCTTTTGTCAGATCTCCGTTCAAATTTGGGTTCACTCAAAATTTAATCTCATAATTTTATGTACTGTCACACGTTTTCAATTTTAATAAATTAATAAATAAAATTATTATTCTTATTTTTAGCAATCATCATTTTTTTTTATGATCGTTGGAGGATTGATTCGCATTTTTTCTGATATTTTTAGAAACTTTATAGTTGATAGTAATAATTGATAAAAGTTTTAGTATCTATATGCACATGTATTTTAATTCACGTAGAATTCTGATTCAACAAGGTAATGTATGCGCTAGCGTTTCGATACGTATACCCTATTTATAACAAAGATGCGTATTTTCTGCGCATAGACGAATTTCCATTGATTATTTATGAATTATTAATGAAATACATCAACAGCAAACATATTCAATGTTTCAACTTTTTTCACTTCAATGTGTCCAATTGCTTTCTTTTATTTGAATAATCAAACATCATAGTATAACTCCGTTCTTACAGAGAGTCCTAAGACGGACGGATTTTTTTGTACCAAAAATCGCTTTTTACGTATCTAAAAGAGCAAAGCAATGCTCTATATTCACTGAATTCCAAAGACACTATAGTAATAAAACAAACCAGATACAAAAAATCTTCGGTATTGGATTGCTTGGAATCTGTCAGTGCATCAAACAAATTTACAAAAACTGTTTTCGCGTTGGAAGATTTTCGAGCGCTAGAAGCTTTTAATTCATCTCAGGAAAAAGACGTTGACCAGTTAATTTTACTTATCATTGGTGAGACGTTTTAATGCATTCGACTAGTTTTGTCCTACGTATTACGCGAATTCAACAAACTAAACAAAAAATTTAAAAAGTCCCATGTAATCATCTATATCTTGTCGATTAATTGAAATTAGATGTTGAAAAAATTCGCGAACAAAAATCTTTTTACAAGATTAAATTTTTGAAAACCAGAAATCGCGCTAAATGTTGAAGTGAGATTATATGAAATTCAAGATTTGAACAGTTTATGTGAGAGTATTTGGTAGAAATGGATTAGTCAACAATTAGTAGCGAATGGAAAGATTAACCGCTGTATTATTCTTAAGAACGAGCTAGAAAATTTAGATCATTAAAAGTGGACTAATTTTGTTTTTTTTGGGGGGGGGGGGGGGATTTTTAGCAAATTAAAAAATCCGATCTCAGATTCACAGTTTCTAGATATAGAAAAATAAGTTCCACATATTTTGACATTGCCTAATTCAAATGCCCTACCAAAACTACTTTTATCTATTACTAACGGCATGAAATCTGTAAAAAAGTCTTGAATAGACACACATGGCAAATTTCTATTGTTTGATTAGAAGCTACTGCACTATTAAAATGATTAGCTTGATGAAATTCTAAAACTGTTTTTAACTCGCTATTGCAAAAAAGATTTATAGAAGTAAAAAAGATGAAGCAAGTAATGATCTTTTTAATTGTTACTACAATCAAACTGTATGAAAATGCATTTAATGATACATATTTTTCTATTTCTAGCGAGTAGCGATCGTAATTATTTTTATTAACAATTTTAGCAATGTTAAAGATTGTCAATCTAAATCGAGAAATTTAATTGCCGTAAATATGCATTTTTTTATTTTGTTGTGTGCGTACTATGCAACAAAATTTTTCATGTAAAATAAATTGTTAATTTAGCAACTAACTTTGTATTTTTTCA
Organism: Copidosoma aretas; assembly: GCA_030522625.1. Lineage (NCBI taxonomy): Eukaryota > Metazoa > Arthropoda > Insecta > Hymenoptera > Encyrtidae > Copidosoma > Copidosoma aretas. The sequence goes on along the minus strand of JAPYYV010007794.1, from coordinate 9,034 downwards.
TTATAGCAATTTTTTTATGTTCAAATAGAAATAATTAGCTATGAATAAAGCAATAGTGTATAGTTTGAAATTAGGCAAGAATTGCGCACGTAATGTAGCCGCTTACAAAGCGCCGGTCTCAAACCCCGATAAAAACACGAAGTGCGTGCTTTCTAATTTATTGGAAAAAAGTATTTAATGTGAGTAAAAAGAGTGGGCAGAGCTTTAGCTGAATCAACTAATGCATACAATACATTAAAGTAATTGTAGAATACAGTTTGTTAGATATTGTAGGATGATATTCCCAAGTGAAAAAAATTTCGATCAGGCTTAGTTTTTTAGAAAAGCTGTCAATGTCCTAATCATGTCTTAAAGGTGAGTAAAAAAAGTGCTTTCATCAAGACACATTTTACTTGCATTTTGTTTAAAGCTTGTTACGATGTATAAAGAGACTACCTTCCTTTTTCGAAAAAAACATTTTTTTAAAGTAATGCATAATTGTATAATATTTTACATCATTAATTATTATTTAAGGCAATAAAAAAAATCTACATTATTGGCCATTGAAGACTTGGTCAAGTATAAGGTATAGATCGTTTAACTCGTTGGGCTATCGTCAAGCTTGGTAGATAGCAAGGCTAGGTTTACTTACCATATCTAAGTTGTAAGAAATGGCAGGGCTTGGGCTGAAGTTTATATGGGAAGCTCTCTCCCACCACCTCCCCCTCCAGTTTTAACAGCAGAGAAAGGGCCTTTGCGTACTGCACATGTGCTGAAACTGATGAGACTCTAAAACGCTGGTAGTGTTGGTCCCTTACCTACCGCGTATAACACTGCTCACTTTACGCGCTGAGGTTACTACGATTTTTGCCTTTCGCAGGGATCTACTTTCCACTGTAGGGCTCTAGGTCATTCTCTGCCTTCAACCACGATGACCAATCGAGTACAAAACTTCTTTGCCTTTATTAAAGGACCCACCAGAGGATCTATACGAACTCCTAAATTAACTGCCGCAAAGTATTCTGCTGTTAAACGTTAGAAGCTCGTACATGGAATAATAAACTGTTGCAGGTAAAATTTAAAAATATTTCCACCTACCATAATAGATTGCAGTTCAGGAATTTTTACTTTTTAACTATCAGACGAGCCAGACCAAGTAGTATTTTGTATTATTCTGTATATAAATCATTGTTAAATCTTAAAATTGCGTATGATACTTTGGCGTGGGGCCTGGAAAAAGAGGGTGTGCGTGTATTTGCCGGTTAGTGATGGGCCCACTTTCTAACCAATATATAGGATGTTCTATTACAAACCGAAGACCTGTCTGATCGACCAATTTTTGATTCGGTTGAAATTTTGTTTATGGGTTCTGCATAGAAAAAAAAAATACGCTTTTTTTTATGTATGTATGTTGGACGCTAGAAATCTTTTAAATTTGGTGATTTTGGTGAACTTGGGCTTTAGGAGTGATTTTCAAAAATTCGAAACTCTAGTTCTATTAGAGCTAGAAACTTATCTTTTTTCATTTTATAACGTCTAGGTGACGAAACTCTAACTATATTAACGTGATTTAGGCCAATGTTTTCGCTTAATAGCCTGGATACCATTTCGCTAACACGGCACCTGTTGTACATATACGGCTGGATCAACGCTTCCTATATAAGGATCCGCTCTGTATAGGGTCGCAATGATCACAGTGGTCGTATGTATACAATGTACTCACAACGTTGAGTGTCCGTACACAAGTCGTTAGTCACTAATACAAAAATGCGGCGTAATACTGATTAGGGGTCCATCCCCGACAGTATTGTCCCGCTCTAATCTTTAACGCGCCCAATTTTTGGTATTGGGTAAGAAAGGCTTGTTTGATAAAAATTAAATTCCAATTTTTAGAACCTATTTCTTACTTGTCTCGCGGATACAATGCGTCAGCAAGGGGAAAGTGCGTGGCTCTGGATCGGAGTCAGTTCCGGCAGGGTCTGAGTTCACGAAAGTCTCTGGATCGGGGTCGTCCTAGCAGAGTCTGGACCTTAAACCCAACTGTGCGGCAAGTCTGCTCGAGCTTGGGCAATCAGCCTGCTTATATACTAGTTAGGATAATGACTTGCTGACAAAGATGCAAGAGAGCTGGGTGGGAAATATTCTAGAAGGTTCTAATGACTCATGGTCAAATGAGGAACGTCCTATTGTCTTACGATCTTATCTCGGCCACTCACAGTGGCTACACGTATGCTCATAATTTGGTGTCCGGCCCTTTTGCTGTAGAAAAAGGGAAGTGACATCCAAGTTATTGTGATCGCTTTCCGTCTTTCCTAACATGATTTTAGAATTGTAGAAAATTGTGGTGTATTTGCCCAGCACATCTTTTGGCGCGTTCGGTGGTTCAGCCGCCATGAGTAATATGCTAAGTTTATCAAACCTAGCTGCTTGGAAAATAAACAGTGAGAATTGCCAAATCTAAAGCGAAGTTGCCGGGGGGTATGTACGTATTGCAAGTTGGTTTGCTCACTTTCGCATATAATTCGTGGGGTTGATTGACCTGAGCTACTTATTAAAAACTTATATGGTGTTCATTCGCAAAAACAACTATGTTAACTTGAGCTCTTTAAATTATGCTCATCCAGCACAGCATATTGCTGCTAGTTTCTCAAGGAAAAAAGGGGATATTAAAAATATATGTCCAAGAATCGATGAATGTGTATACATCCTCCTATATTATATAGTTGTATATTTTCAGGGCAAAAAGTAGCTCTCCCTCGCCACCCCCCTCACTGCCAAACAGCTTCCACCAGCTCCCTCTTGCACCACCTCAGCTCCCTCCAGCTACCTCTCTAAATAAGGTAAATTTCTTTTTTGTTACCTTGAAATTCGACCTAGGAAAAATTCGGTTACTTTCCTTCCGCCTCCCACCCCCTCCTAGCTCTCTACCAGAATCCCCCAGCTACCCCAATAAATGTTTTTCTGTTTTATCGTAAATTTTAACTTTACTTTTAGTTTCTGAGATATGAACTATTTAGTCATACTTTTTGTACAATGTAGGTTTTAGAAATTTTATGGAAGTATATAATTTTAGTCCAACTTAAATAAGTTATTGAAACAACACACCTCAGAATATAGGAGAACATTATGTGGGCAATTCTGTATGTAAAAGCATATGGCAGTACATATGGTATTAGATATGGCAATACATAATAAGTTTTAGATTGGTACTGCCATATGTAATTCCATGTGAATAATTATATAGAATTACAAGTTTAAGTTAGAAAAAATTCTTGTTACACATCTGGTTACTGATTGGTCGATAATCAGTTTGTTTTAAAATCATGTCGTTTCTTCAAGATAGTCATATTTACTAAAAAATTACAATCATGCGTAATATTGGAGTAAAACAGAGTGTACTACAAGGAGTGTATGCACGGAAAGTAATACTTATGTGAAAAAGTGTCTGTTTCAATTTTATATTACTAGGGAGCTTCGCCGCTACACGCTTCGCGAGCCAACGAACAAAAATCGACCGAAGATATTTAATTTCAAGAAGAATGAAGTGATCAACTGATTATAACAGTTAGTTTATATTTTTTTTAATTTAAATAAATTTTTTTTCATTCCATTTTTCAAAATTTTGTTATAAAATTTTCCTGCCCTCAGCTAGTTTCAACCAATCAGATTATGAGTTAATATGTCGACAGTCACGTAAAACGGATTGTTTTGGGAGATAAGAAATATTAATTATGATCGGAAGTTGTGAAATAAGTTGCAAAAATAATTCCTCAAAAGAAAACACATTACATAAAGTTTTAACACATGAGATTCATTTGTTTTCAGTACAGCGAACATGCTGCTATAATTTATTGGTAGATAAAAGTAGTTGCTTTCAGTTAAAAAAGCAACAAGGGCTTCTCATGCTTTTTATTCGTAATATTTGTATTGTATTTATAATAAATTACAGTATGATAAATGACAGTTATTATTTTTAATAGATTATTTTATAAAAATTAGAATCAAATTTACTATAAGTATAAAAAAAAAGAAAATTACACCTTTAAAAAAAATTGACTATGAATTAAAAAAATAAAAAGTCTGAAAATAATTTTTCAAATTTTAATTAGAAATTTTAACAATACATCTTGAGAAGAGTTTTATTTATCATCACAAAATACTAGATCTTACGCAGTAAAAATATTCTAAAAAGTAAAGAGTGGCTTAAGCTGAGACGAAATCAAATAATCACTAAATATTATAAGAACTTTATAAATAAAATCTTAGCAATTGTATAAAATGTGTATATTGTTCATAAACAATAAAATAAGCATAATTGCATGGAATGGACGAAAGTATTATAAGTTTATTGATAATCTTAGATTGATCCAATACAGATATAAAATTTATTAAACGTTCGACTATTTTCAAGTTTGTTATAGCTTTTATAGTTGCTCTATAAGTATTACAATAATTTTTTTTTTTTCCATAAATAAGTGAGATGATTAAAAAAAAAGGTACTGTATTTGTTCAATATTATTGCATTCGATTATATGTGCTAAGTTAAATTAAATTGTGTGGTATTTAAAATCACAAAAGATCACGTCTGTGTATCTGTCTGAAGTTCTAGCCCAAGCAATAGTTTTTTTAAATTTTCTATTATTTTTTAAATTACAAGTTTTTGTCAAAAAAACATTTTCAGAATAGCATTATAAAAAGAAAAAAAAATTAATATATTTAAAAGTATAAAAAAATTAAAATCTGTATATACTTTTTTTTTAAATCAAAGAAAAAATCTATTTGAAGCTTTTTCATTATATAAGAGAAAAATTGCAACTCATATAAAAAAAATATATATATGTGCATATGATTATTATTGATATGATTCATTTTATAAATATACTTTAGTAAGGAGGTTGGCAAGTAGAGCACCCAGGTGGGCGAATATACTTAGAGAATAAATATCGCGAAAAAAAAGGACAGGTTACGGACTAAAATTACACAGCTATCAGAGTGATTAGGATGATACGATTAATAAAGGTTAATCATTGCAATTTGATAAACACAATCCCTCATTAATTTAGTAGAAAATATAGATTGTAGGTAAAATCAAATAATAGGAAATGAAAAGAGAGAGTAACAATATAATTAAAGACTCACATAAAAAGCGTAAATAGAATGATAAGAGATAAACAAATTAACCAATCCTGAGAAAACTAAGCGAAGTAGAAAAAAGCAAAATAAATGAGTTTTGGAAAGCTATAAAAAAAAAAAAAGGAGGGATAGTAATATGGAAAGCAGAATAAAACAATAATTTCAATAAATTTTATACGAAAAACAAAAATGGAGTATATGAATAAACAGTACAATGTAGAAGGATTCTTACAAGAACGTATCCATCATTAAATAGAAAAATGTATTGGGAAAAATAAAAAACCGAAAAGACACAGGAGAAGACAGAATTATGAAAAACTGTTTCAAGAATCGGCAACTAATTTGAACGGTTGATTTGACAAACATACATTATAGATTATGGACTAGGATACAGAGTATGGAAGCATGGACAATAGCAGGAATCTATTAAATTTACAATGCAGGGAAGGAGTGGAAGGACGTTAAAACTACAGAGTGGTGGCTCTTTAAATGTAACATACAAGATTAAGGATATAATAATAGCTTAAAAAGAAGAAAAATCGGTAGAGCTGCAAACAATAACAAAATAATGTTAGGCAGCCAACAGAAAAAAGGAAAAACAAAATACCATATGTTTGTAATAAACAATTCAATTCAAAGTATAATAGAGGGGGTCGCCATTATAGTATATGCTGTGGTTGTAATCTTCAAAACAGAATTTGATAACATTAGTAGAGAAATATTCTGGGTCAAAATAGATTCAAGAGAAATAAGTATAAAAATAACAAAAATTTTTAGAAGAATCTAAAAACATACAAAAAAAACAGTTTATTACGGGCAGGGGCAAATTTATTTAAAACCATGAATCAGAAAAGGCAAGGGTGCCCATTAAAAGGATAGGAAGACTTTTGCTAATCAGGAGATACAATGAAATTATATGGTGATTAGAATACTATCAACCCTTAAATATAAATATAAAAAAAAAAAAATGTAGCAAAAAGAAAAACATACATCTAAATTTAAAAAATTTTAAGTGATGTACTTAAGTCTCTGAAATGAAAGAAAAAAAAATTATAAAGCAGATATTGATAGGTAAAGAGGAAAAATGCAGCAAATTAAATGATAATAATAGTAATATCAGTCAGAAATATGGGATTAAAAGATAATGCAGAGATATGCAGGAGGGAGATAATTTATGTTAATGTATAATCTATTTATGTAGGTATATGAGGCACTATATAATGAAGATCTAAAGTTTAATAATATGTTATCTATTTTCGATAGTTATGGAACAAGATAAGGAAATATTAAAGTGTATAAAAATCAATATTGGAAATAAAAAAATTATTTAAAAAAATTTAAAATATGAATATTTAGTCAGAATTGTATAACAGTATCTTACTATGAATTTTAAAACGTTGAAAATATCCAAGAAAAGGCTAATCACTTTACATGTAAAAATAATGATTGCATATGTATCAATATTAACCATGAGTACAAAATGGAATTATTATTAGTAATAAATAAATAACAATTATTTGTTAAATCAGTGGACTTATTTCATTTATTGACTGTATTTTTAAAATTTGAATCTGATAAAAAAATATAAAAAAAAGTAGATTTAATAATAGGCGATGAACCATAAATGATTCCAAAAAAATTTCTAGTAATCGTCGATAGAACATTACGTGATTTGTGCCACACTACGAAGTTATTTGGAAATAAATTGATTATTTTAAGTGGAGAGTAGGTGACAAGGTAGTTGCCAAATCCTACCTGTTATCAAAAATGGTAATAAAACCGGTAATATCGGAGAAACGATTAAAAATTCTTATCTTTGGTCATCTATAAAATTGGACACTGACACACTAATGTTTGTTCAACAAATGAGATCTTTTCTAAATTATTATTAGAAAATGGAGAAGAAAAGATGGTTGATTTCAAAATTCTAGACTCATGAAAAACTGATGATGTATGTTCTTCAGTTTTCAAGGCTATCGATGAATCATCCATAAAAAGCGTAGTATTCACTCTCAGAATAAATTAACATTTTTTTTAACAATAAAATAAATTAAATTTAAAAATAGGAGCAATAGTTATGTTGATCAGAAATTTAAGTATTGCTGATTGTTTGTGCAATGCTACATGATTAAAATTCACACAGTTATTTGAATTCAATATTGAAGCAGATATTATCACTAGCAGAAAGAAAGGAAACGAAGTTTTTATATCTATAATTACTTTAAATACTAGTAATGCTTCCTCTCTCCCCTTCATTTTGGAAGGAAAACAGTTTCCTTAAGTTTTAGCTTTTTCAATGACCATAAACAAATCGTAAGGGCACAGTTCCTCATCGGTTGGCTTATATTTTAAGAAACTATTGTTTTCTCTTGGTCAATTATATGTGGCACTATCAAGATGTTAAAATTCTAAATTAAAATTTTTTTGATCAGAATCAAAAATAGTTGATAAATAATAATTGTTGTGTAACAAGGAATATTCCTTTAAAAATAAAAAATAAAATGATTAGAAAGACATTTATTCAAATGTATTATTTTAATTGTAAGTTTTAATTTATTTTTTATCATTTATAATATTCTTTTTTTATCTCCAATAATTTTATTTAATTATATCTATACGAAAAAAGCGAATGATCCCAAAATTGAAAATAAAAATCGGATTCTCCGGTCTATTATATTACATATAATAATAATTATTATCCATTTGATTTTTTACGTGGTTTGTAGAGCAATCTTTATGAAAATCATCAAGCGACACGGTATTCTTAGAAATTTAAATATTCAAATATTTCTTATATTTCTAGCTGTTTTATCATTACTTTACACTACATAGATTTACATCACTTCACTTAACTATACACAATTTTTATAAAGGTTTGCGAGGATTTCCACAAAAAAAAATCTAAAGCGCTCTGACTGTACCCCTAGGGTGGTGTTGAAATCCGTCGCTTGTCAAAAGTTAGATAAAAATTAATACATAATTTGGAGAATCATTTGATGTACCTCAATTATGTAAGGTGTAGTGATGTATATACATACATACATATATACATGAATGAGAGGCAACTGTCGAGAGTTCTCCGTAAAAGTTAAAAAAATTTGATTAATGAGAAAATGAAGAAAAATAACCGTAATTTGTTATTGGGCTGTGGGCCGGTAAGATAATGGTAACTCAAAATATGTGTGGTGGTAGTATATATATAGGTAAATATCATTGAAGGTCGCTGTGGAGGTTTTCTATGGAAGTTAACTAATTTTAAATACAAAATATTGAAAAGAAATCATATTAATTTTGTGGGGCCGTAAGGTAGCATGTGGGGTGAGCCTCAACAAATGTGGGGCGGCGTGGGACAGCGGGGGGTATATGAAGGAATACGAAATGTTGGGTGGCTTAAGGTATATGTAGGTGTATAAAATGTAGGGTGGCTGTGGGCGGTGTTCCGTGAAAGTACACAAATCTAAATTAGCGGACATAATGAAGAAAAACCACCGTGATTGTTGGGGTGGCATGTGAGACGGCCCCTTAATAACTGTGGGGCGACTGCCGAACGGCGTAGATCAGCGCAGGTTGGAGTAGAGCAGGATCTTTTAATTTTTTTAATTTTTAATTATAAGAGAAATTCTAACGATAACCCCTTAATTTTTAGAGCGGCCGCAAGACAGTCGCGGGTTGGCGCGGCACGGGGTTAAAAAACCTTCCCGCCTCACCTCACGTCTAAATATATATGTATATATTAGAGTGGTCCTTCAGAAAATTTTTCTATTTTTTCTACTTCTTACCCACTAGATCTATTTTTTAGTCAAAAAAAAGGACGCATGCCACGCTGGGTGTTTTTTTTAAGTTCTAGTGACCGCTCTAACCTAAAAATGCCATTTTTTGCGATTTTTCGTGCAAAACAGGCGGCACACATTCTTCTTTTCCA